>VMDO01008566.1:0-83074 GCA_007922755.1 Pedetes capensis
ATCTGTTTGTTGAAACATCTCTATTGGTATCCCATCAATTCCTGGAGCCTTGTGTTTCACCAGTTCTTTCAAGGAAGCTTCCACTTTGCCCTTCAACACCATTTGTTCCTCTTCATATGTAACCTCTTGGAATGGTTGGTCATCTACCAATTCTTTCTTGTACAATGACTCTGTGTATTCTTCCCATCTTCTTTTGATGTTTCCTGCATCATTTAATATTTTCCCTGTAGAATCGTTCACTACTGCCACTCGAGGCTTGAATTTTTTCTTCACTTCCTTAAGCTAGAGAAACACAGAGTGTGTTCTTCCCCTTTTGGTTTCCTGCCTCCAGCTCCTTGCACATGTCATTATAATATTTGTTTTTGTCTTCTCAAGCTGCCTTCTGAAATCTTCTGTTTAGTTCCTTAACTTCATCATGTCTTCCTTTTGCTTTAGCTGCTCTATGTTCGAGGGCAAGGTCCAGTGTCTCTTTTGACACATAATTTGGTCTTTTCTTTTTTTCTTGTCTTTTTAAGAACTTTTTGCTTCCTTCTTGAATGATATATTTTATGTCATGCCACAACTCTTCTGGTCTCCTGTCATTTGTGTCTAATGTAGTAAACCTATTTTTGAGGTGGTCTCTGAACTCAGGTGGGATATACTCAAGGTCATACCATGGCTCTCCTATACTTGTTCTAAGTTTCTTCCGCTTCAGTTTGATCTTGCATATGAGAAGTTGATAGTCTGATCCACAGTCAGCACCTGGTCTTGTTTTGACATTTGAATAGAGCTTTTCCATCATCTCTTTCCGCATATGTAGTCGATTTGATTCCTGTATGTTCCATCTGGTGAAGTCCATGTGTATAGTCTCCATTTATGATGTTGAAAAAATGTATTTGCAATGGAAAGGTCATTGGTCTGACAAAATTCTATCATGTGATCTCCAGCTTTGTTTTTGTCACCAAGACCATATTTTCCAACTACTGAGCCTTCTTCTCTGTTTCCAACCTTTGCATTCCAGTCACCAGTGATTATCAGTATGTCTTAATTGCATGTTTGATCTATTTCAGATTGTAGAAGCTGATAGAAATCTTTCCTTTCTTCATTTGTGGCCTTAGTGGTGGGTGCATAAATTTGAATAATAATCATATTAACTGGCCTTCCTTGTAGGCATATGGATATTATTCTATCACTGACAACATTGTATTTCATGACAGATCTTGAAATGTCTTTTTTGATGATGAATGCAACCCCATTTCTCTTTAGTTTATCATTCCCAGTATAGTAGACCATATGATTGTCTGACTCAAAATGGCTTATGCCAGTCCATTTTAGCTCACTGATGCCTAGAATGTCAATGTTTATGCACTCCATTTCTCTTTTAACAATTTCTAATTTTCCTAGGGGGCTGGGATTTAGCTTAGTTGGTAGAGTGCTGCGCTGCAGTCTCTGAGGTCCGAGTTTGATTCCCAGCACTGCAAAAATGGGAGAAGGACCTGGCAACCCACTCCCAAGGCAATCCCGAAACAGCCATTGAAAACCCTATGATGGTTGCTATGAGTCGGATACTGACTCAACGGCACCTAACAACAACAACAACAATTTTCCTAGATTCATACTATGTACATTCCATGTTCCAATTATTAATGGATGTTTATAGTTGTTTCTCCTCATTTTGAGTCATGCCACATCAGCAAGTTGAGCACCCTGGGGCTTTACTCCATTTCTGTCATCACAGTAGACTCTCCTTTGAGGAGGCAACTCTTCCCCAGTAGTCTTTTGAGTGCCTTCCAACCTGGAGGCCTCATTTTCCGGCACTATATCTGACAGTGTTTCTTTGCTGTCCATAGGGTTTTCAAAGGCTAGTTGTTTCGGGAGTGGCTTGCCAGGTCCTACTCCCTAGTCTGTCTTAGTCTGGAAGCTCAGCTGAAAACCTGTCCACCATGGGTAACCGTGCTCATGTCCAAGGTTACAGTGGCAGAGCTCTCAGCCTCATCACAACACAGAAGCCCCCACAGTGCGGCAAACTGACAGATGTGTGGGGGAGTGAGATGATTGACTTTGTCTTTTCTACTTTATGCAGTGAAGGTGGTGTTCCTAGGCACCGGTGGTGTCTCTTCCCTTTAGCGCTGCTATTTGGGTATTTGGGGCTGGAATTTAGCTCAGTTGGTAGAGCGCTGCGCTGCAGTCTCTGAGGTCCTGAGTTCAATTCCCAGCACCGCATAAATGGGAGAAGGACCTGGCAATCCACTCCCAAAGCAATCCCAAAACAGTAAGCCATTGAAAACCCTATGAGGGTCGCTATGAGTCGGATACCGACTCGACGGCACCTAACAACAACAAAAACAACACAGGTATTTAGGTGCAGGCACTTTTACATCTGCATGACTACGATTTGTCTCTTGGTCACCTTTCCATATGTCTCTTTTTATTTAGACAAAAATCAAGTAGGTCGAAGGAATATGGCTGTTGAAGATGAAAAGCTAAGTTTGGAGGGATAAAGCCCCTCTGAGGGACAGAGTCCCCACCAGGGTCCTGGAATCCAGGCTGCAGTGGCCCACAAACACATATTTGGGCCAGAAAACTAGGTGGGCAAAGTTGTAAGGCGTGGCTCCACTGCTGGGCTCTGTGGGTGGATTTAGGAAGCATCTACCCTCCAGTGGGGGCTGGGATTTAGCTCAGTTAGTAGAGCACAGCTCTGCAGTCTCTGAGGTCCCGAGTTCCATTCCTAGCACCACAAAAATGGGAGAAGGATGTGGCAACCCACTCCTGAGGCAATCCCGAAACAAATCATCCATTGAAAACCCTATAAGGCTCGCTATGAGTCAGACATGACTGGACGGCATGTAACAACAACAACAACAACCCTCCAGTGGGCAGGCATGCTCCTGCTTCCTGGGGAGGCCATGAGTGGAGGGGAGGCCACACAGAGACATTCTTCCACTGATGCTGGGTAGGGACGACAGGCCTGTCATGTGCTGGTGGTTGCAGTAACCATGTGGCTCTGTGGCTCGCCACCTGTGTCCTCAGCTGATGTCCTTGGCCTTCTGTGAGTCTCTCAAAGCAAGGCCAAGTAATCTCTGCTGTGTGTCCAGAGCCAGCTCCTCACTGGGGCCAAGGAGGCTCTCACTGGACACTTAGGGGTCACAAATGCCAAGTGGGCAGGAAGAGGGTGGGGCGGGGCGGAAGCCGATGCCTAGGAGGACCCGTGAGAAGGCATTGTGTTCCTCCCTATGCCTCTGGGCCCAGCAGGCACAGCTCGGCTCCACACAGGGGACAGCCTCAGTCCCCCATCTTCCTGGTCACATGAGTCCTGGTGTGACCCACCTTTGTCCACAGTGGCTGGAACATAAGCAGCCACCTCGGCAGTTACCTGCTGAGACACAGACCCCCCAGGAGCTCCTGAAAACACGGACAATGTCCACAACTTTGCTCTGCAAAGAATAAACAGCAGGGGCAGCTGCAGGGACATGAAGAGGAAAGCAAATTCCTTCCTTTTAACAAGGCGATGGGGAGCAGGGGTGTTTTCCTGGACATATTTTTTTAAAAAGGTGGAGATGCACTTGAGTGAGATTTTGCATTTGTTTTTTGTTCCATTCACAAGTGCAAATTACAGTTACGGGAATTTTGCATGCACTGTTTTTGTATCTTGTAAAATTGCAAAGAACACAAGGAAAGCCAGTGAGATACTGCAGATTTTCTCTGTTCTCCTGGAACCCAACACCAAACAGAATTTTCAATGTTAAGGCTCCAGCCAGGAGGGAGGCAGGAGGCAGGAGGCAGGCAGGAGGCAGGAGGAGGCAGGATGTGTTGCTTAAGTGGAAGGCAGAGAATAAAGCTCCTTCCTGCATTGATCCGAGCAGGCACTGGGCCCCAGGCAGTCTGTCCTCTCCGAAGCCCACCTTATTGCCTTCCTGTTCCAACTCGAAGGTGGGCCACATTCCAGGGCTTTCGGGAGTCTCCAGTGATCTCCAACAATACCACTGTTCCCACAAAACCCTGCCTCTTTTCTCTCTTTCCTTCCAACTCACTGCCATGGAAAGGCAGCACCCAAGGGTGTGCATTGGATTTCTTGCAACCCTTGCAAACAAGCAATTGTTTGGGAGAGGTAGTCCCTTACCTGATGTTAGATCATGAATAAATAAAGGCTCTCAGGATCGTAGAGGAATGAGACTGTGGTTTCTTTTCAGGAAATTGGAGAGGGTCTGAATCCTTTAACTGCCCTTTGGAATGTGTCTGTAGGGGGTGGAGAAGGCACCTTAATGATGCTTTGCCTTCTTTGCTTTCAAATGAAGGACCAATATCATCCAGAATCAGGTCCTGGGTTTAAGTGAGTGAAATTGAAGTGACCAATCATTACTGACAGTAAGAGACTCTTTCTAAAATAGTTAGGCAGCCATGCTTTCCAACACACCTGGACATTATAGATCACAGATACATGAAATCAAAATGGGCAACATTGTTACAAGGAGTGAGGTGAGTTTTCAGGCCATAGGACACAGGGGGTCTCCAACCTATACAGTGAGGCTCAAAGCCAATTTTCAGGAATAAATATTAGAAATCTGTAGCTGAGCGCTCAATGTCTCAGCACTCAGGTGGCTGAGGGAGGAGGAAGGGGAGTCTGAGGTCAGCCTGGTGGGGCGGCTACATAGGAATACCTTGTCTCAAACAAACAAGAAAGAAATGTCTTTGTGCTGTTGTATAAGGTGCACTAGACATTAACATTTTAGGATCTAGAGAGAAATAGAGCTTCACTTATTAGTATTTTTAATCGTTACGGCAGTTTCTTTGATGATGTAATAAAACTTTTTTCATGTGAATCAACAAATGCATTTTCATCCTAAGTTAAAACGTAACAATTGTGTTTCAGTCCGTATATTAAAAGTAATAAATTATTCTATATTGATTCAACAAAATTTCAGAACAATTAAGTGACTTTCTAGAAACCAAACAGCTACTTAGAGACAGAACCTGCTTAGAATCCAGGTCTCCTGAGATAGTATCTAATTATTTTATATTCATGAGGAGAGAAGTCTCATGAAAATTACTATTTCTGGCCTTGCTCTTCATCGCCACCTTACCCTACTGTGTGGTGATGGCTCTGCCTTCACAGGGAGAGCTCACTTGGGAAATGTGTTCCCGTGTGTGTTCGAGTCTGCCCGGTTGCACAGTGGCAGTGGGTTTCCTTGCTGGCCTGAGTATTGGCTCTGACTTGCACTATTCGCCTGGCCAAGATGAGCTGGTGGAAGGCAAGAGCATTTTAACCCAGCTGAGGAGCACAAGATCAAATGATTTGATCACTGGGGGCCACTATTCTTCTTCCCAGAGAATTTTAAGGAAAAATGATGCGAATGAGCCAGAATTTGATTTAACTAATCATGCCCTGAAGGTCTAGCCTGGTCGCATCAGTAGTTTATTGCATGCTCTGAGAAGATTTAATCATGACTTTATATTTTCTCTTGTTGAGCCATGATCTATGGGATGGAAGTATCTTTCTCCAGGTTCTGTGTGTTGATTCTCCTGCGTGGATGGCAATGATTGCTGGAAGCTGACAAGAATCATTAAACAAGGTCTAGGAAAGGCAGTGGCTGGCCAGGGAGGGGTTGGAGGACTCCAAGGAATAGGAGGGGAGCTTCAGTTTCTACCCAGGGTCTGACTGTCAGCCAAGGGCATCGTGTGACAGTGAGTGAAGCTCAAATCAGCAGTTACTCTAGCAAATAAATCAACTGATTTCCTTTGAACTTGGCTCTTTAGCTCTCTTGATTTTATGTTTGGCTGTAGAAAGAAAAACCAGAATGATCACAGATGCTAGTGTTCCTGTGCTGCAACATCTAAAGCAAAAGGAAGACATGATAAAGTTAAAGAGCTGAACAGAAGATTTCAAAGGGCAGCTCCTGAAGATAGAATCAAATATTATAATGACCTGTGCAAAGAGCTGGAGATAGAAAACCAACAGGGAAGAATATGCTCTGTTTTTCTCAGGCTTAAAAAACTGAAGAAAAAGTTCAAACTTCAAGGGGTGATAGTGAAGGATTCTACTGGGAAAATATTAAATGATGCAGGAAACAACAAAAGAAGATGGAAGGAATACATAGTCATTATACCAAAAACATTTTAAGAGGTAGAATATGATCCAGAACCAATGGTGTTGAAGGAAGAAGTGGAAACTGCCTTCAATGAATGGGTGAAACACGAGGCTCCAGGTGTTGATGAGATACCAATAGAGATGTTTCAACAAACAGATGTAACACTGGAGGGGATCACTTGTTTATGCCAAGAGATTTAGAAAATAGCTACCTGGCCAGTTGACTGGAAAAGATCCATATTTGTGCCTATTCCCAAGAAAGGAGATCCAAATGAATGTGGGGATTATCAAACAATATCATTAATATCTCAAGCAAGTAAAATTTTGCTAAAGATCATTCAAAAAATGACTGGGGCAGAGTATATTGACAGAGAACAGCTGGAAATTCAAGCTGAATTCAGAAGACAGCATGGGACCAGGGACATCATTGCTGATGTCAGATGGATATTAGCTGAAAGCAGAGAATACCTGAAAGATGTCTGTCTATGTTTTATTGACTATACAAAGGCATTTGATTGTGTAGATCACAACAAATTATAGATACCATTGTGAAGAATGGGAATACCAGAGCACCTAATTGTACTCATGAGGAATCTATACATGGACCAGGAGGCAATCATTCAAACAGAACAAGGAAACATTGTCTTATTTAAAGTGGAGAAAGGTGTGTGTCAAGGCTGTACCCTTTCACTGTACTTCTTCAATCTCTATACTGAGCAAATAATCTGAGAAGCTGGACTTTATGAAGAGGAGCATGGCATCAGGATTGGAGGAAGACTCATTAACAACCTGCGTTATGCAGATGATGCAATTGTGTTTGCTGAAGCTGAAGATTTGATACATTTACTGATGAAGATCAAAGACCACAGCCTTCAGTATGGATTGTGCCTCAACATCAACATACAAACTCCTTAAAACTGGGCCAGTAAGCAACTTCATGATAAATGGAGAAAAGATTGAGGTTGTCCATGATTTTCCTTTACTTGATTCTACATTCAATACCCATGGAAGCAGCAGTCAAGAAATCAAAAGACACATTGCATTGGGAAAAGCTGTTGCAAAAGACCCCTAAAAAGTGTTGAAAAGTGAAGATGTCATATGGGAGAGGAAGGTGCGCCTGACTCATGCTATGGTATTTTCAGTTGCCTCATATGATTGTAAAAGCTGGACACTGAATAAGGGAGACAGAAGAAGAATTGATGCTTTTGAATTATGGTGCTGGAGATGAATATAGAATATATCATGTACTACCATAGAACACAACATATCCATCCATCCTAGAAGAAGTGTAACCAGAGTACTCCTTGGAAGCAAGGATGGCTAGACTGCGTCTGACGTATTTTGGACATGTTGTCAGGAGGGACCAATCCCTGGAGAAGCAGATCATGTCTGGGAGAGTGGTGGGTCAATGAGAAAAAGTAAAACCCTCTCAACTAGATGGATTGACATAGTGTCTGCAACAGTGGGCTTAAATGTAAAAGAGATTGAGTGCTTGGCACAGTGTTGGGGAGTGTTTTGTTCTGTTGTACATATGGTCACTAAGAGTCAGATCTGATTCTAACACCTAACAACATCTAAACACATTTGTTGCAGATCTAAATGGATGGATGTGACCTGACTCATTTGTGCACATACTCAGTATGTCTATACCAAGCCTGAGCCCTGTGCAGTGCCAAGGCCTGAAGAAGACCATGGTCAAGGGGAGGGGACAGTCTCCAAATAACCATGTGATCAACAGTAAACTGCAGTTAGGCAAATGCTCCAAGAAGAGAACATTATGGCCCTTGGACATCCTGCCTTGGTGTGACGGGAGGTAGTGGAACCATCTGGGGAAGGCGTCCCTTGTGATGTAGGTTCAGACTCTGCACAGCTTCCTGTAGGCGGGGACAGCAGGAGCAGTACCTAGGCCATGGGGGAGGCAGGGTTTTGCTCTTAGCAAGCGGTCATTTGCTGTGGCTTGGAGCCCACTGTCCCCTCAAAGTTATGGCTTTGAAGGCTTGGTCCCAGTGGGTGGTACTGCCTGGGAGGTCACGAAATGTCTGGAGGTGGGATTCTTGCTTTGTAGAAGGAGTCCTCTGGGCGTGGGGCCTTTGGAGGTTTCTACCAGGATCCATGGCCTCAGTTGCTCTCTGCCTCCTTGCTGTGATGCCATGAGGTCATCTGCCATGGGCAGATGGGACCCCCATGCTTGTCCCACCATGGACTGATGCTCTTTACCTTCTTCCACACATTGGTTTGGGTTGGTTTTTCTGCCCCAGCGATGGCAGCTGACTCACACCATTGGGTCCAGGGTTCAGTGGTCTGGGTGTTAGCTGAGACAGACTTCAGCACATGGACAGTGCTGCAGGGAGCCCTGCCCTGCAGAGGACAAAGCTGGACTCCTCGGCTCTACGCAAGGCCCACATTGCCAGCTCAGTGGGACTCGATCGAGCCACTGAAGCGCATCCGGTCAACACCAGTCACGGAGGGGCTGCCCGAGGGGTCCAGCAGTGAGCAGATCCACTGGGACTCCCTCAGGTTGCTGCGGACAGCAGAGGGGGGCTCATCTTTTGTGAAGCCACACAGGCAGTCCCTCAGGGGTCACCTCTCCTGGTGCTTTGAGATGGTGACAGGAAGCTATATTAGAGGAGGTGGCCTTTGAGCAGAGGCTACCAAATGGGGATCTGTGAATGTCCAACAGCCAGAGGACAGGGCAGCTCAGCTGACAGCTGACTGGCTTGACCTGCATACAGAGGCCCTCCCCTGTGTCTGCTGTCACTGGGCCTGGTCGACACTCAAGGGGACACTGTCCTGGGTGTTGTCCTCCAATGTTTGTACCATAAAAGAAGGAACTGGGGTGGGTGTGTGCAGGGGGAAACAGGAAAGAGGAGAGGGGAGGGGAGGGATGATGAGGAAAAAATCTCTGGAAATTGGGCAACAATGGGAATCCATTTAACAGTGCATTTAAAATGATTAAGATGGTAAATTTTGTGTTCTCAGAATTTTATCACAATAAAAAAGCTTTCAGCAATGTTTTATAGTTTCCATTATACATCTTTCACCTCTTTGGTTAAGTTAATTCCTGAGTATTCTATTCTTTACATGGAATTGGAAATAGAATTGTTTTTGTAATTTTCTTTCCAGGCTGCTCCTTGTTAGTGTGTAGAAATGTGGCTGGCTTTTGTGTGCTGACTTTGTGTCTTGCTATTTTGCTGAGTTCATTTATTAGTTCTAATCGCTGTAGGGTGGAATTTAGGCATTTAGGGTGGAATTAGGATTTTCTACACACATGAACATTTCACCTATGAACAGAAATCATCTTATTTCCTTCTTTTCCTGTTGGGATGCTGTTTGTTTCTGCTTCTTGCCTAACTGCTCTGGCCAGACCTCCAGCATCGCTGTAGAGAAATGGCAAAAGGGGGTCTCCCTGCCTCACTCCTGATCTTGGAGGAAAAGCTGCCAGTCTTTCACCATCAGTGTGGTGCCCACCTGAGGTTGGCATATCTGGCTTTGTGATGCTGGGACACTCTCCTTTTTCTAGCTGGTTGAGTGTTCTTACCGGGAAGTTCACTGCATTATGTCAAATGCTTTTCTGCATCCATTGAGGTGACTGAGAGAACAAAGAACCACATGAGGACCCAAGGCCAAAACAGTACCCATAGCAGAGAAGCTGTGTTCCAAGGCTGCAACTCTCCCTGAGCATTGCCAAGGGCCGGGAAGAAGGTGCCCTCTCAGCGGTCCCCTCCCTGGCTCCTTGCTAAGTCTCCCCATTTCCAACATAATCCCAGCACCAAGGCAGCTCCTTGCAGCAGCAGCCATCTTTTTCTCTCCTCCCCTACTGCTGCCAGAGGACCCCCCCTTTAGCAGCCCTTCCCCTTCTTCCCTTGGCCCCCAAATAATCATGCTGTGCTGTAGGCTGGAGTGCCTTCACTCACGTCTGTGGACCTCACCCCGTGAGACTTTCCTGTCAGTGATCACGAGCTGCTTATTGTCCCTTCCTTCTTCAACTTCATGTGTTACTGGGATCCATTTTCTGATGTTGAACCATCCTTGCTTGAACTGGTTGAGTTTGGTTTGTGTCCATACACTTGTTATCAAAGAACCCATCACAGGTTCAGGGCATCACAAAGTATGGGGTGTTGCCTGTGTTGATGTTAGGACAGGGAACTACTGAGCATTACCTCATGGAAGGAGAGAATGTGTGTCATTACTTTGATTTTCTAGTCTCCTGGGAATTAAGAAGAAAGCCTGCCCTCAGGGCCTTTCTGTCTTTGCAACACCATGGCTTGTTGATCTTCCTAAAGAGAGAGAGAAGGGACAGAGGTCTGGATCTCTGGAAGGCGTTAATGTCAAGTTGGACATTTAGAGCATTCTTTTGTATTCCTCGATTTACCTGCAGGTCACAATGAGCAGTAAGAGTTTTCCTTTTAGGGTTGGTATATTTCCTTGCTCTTTCAGAGCAAAGTTTGTATGTGGTAAAGACAATTCAATAAGAAAGAGCTAATTACATAGTACGGTTTGTGGTGTTGGTAGGTAAGTTTCTGGCATGTAGGCTGTGGGCTCATGGGTGACCAGTTTTTGTTCAGTTCTCATTGTGGCAGAGGTCTTGGGCCCACACTGGCGACAAGTGCCCTGGTTCAGCCTTCAGAATTGACTGCAGGTATCAGGGCCTCCCTCCACAAAGACAATCGCCTGCCTACCGCAGGAAGCTGGGCCTGGCACACAGGACATCTCCATGGGGACTTGTCCTCTGTGCAGGGCCTGGAAGAGGAGCAGAAACAGCCAGTATCTCTGTAAAAGCAAAGTGGGAGCCCAAGTATCAGGGCCCAGAGGAGGCCCCACAGCCTGCAGGGGGCTGCGTGCTCAGAGCTGGTCTCAGGCATGGCAGGTAGCTGCCTACTTCCTGGGGGCAGCCTCTGCAGGGAGGCGCCAGCCCTTGGAAATGCCTCATCGATAATATAAATGTCAGCAGACATTTCTGCTAATTTGAAAAACAAATATCAAAATATCAAACACCGCCTGTTTCCTAAGATGAAAATTTACACACAGCTCTCTCTAGGGGGTAGAAAGGAGGGGGGGGGAGAGGGAGAGAGAGAGAGAAGGAGAAAGAAAGAGAGGAGAGAGGGAGAGAGAGAGAGAGAGAGAGAGTGAGAGAGAGAGAGAGAGAGAGGAGAGACAAAGAGGTATGGAGGGAGAGAGGAAGCCCCAGGGGAGGGTCAAGAGACAGAGCAAGGGAGGGTTTCAGAGACACCAGGGCTTTGGGCCGTGAGGCCTGAAGGTACAGGAGCTGTGGCAGGGGCCGTGCACTGACTCCAACAGGCGGAGCCCTTCCCACCTCTGGGTCAGGTGCTTCTAACCAGTGACACCACCCCTCCTGTGCGGGCTGGGGTAGCTGGGCACAGCTCAGACTCCAGAGGCCAGTTTTTGACATAGTGTATCAGCACCTTTACAATACTCAAACGGTTTCATGAACATTTCCATTTCCAGGAATTTTTGCTGGGGAAACAATTTACTGAACATATGAAAGTATATTCAGGGAGAAATTCTCACGGCATGCTTATAGCAAAAAGGAAACACGAAGGAAGTGGGCTAGGTGTGTTAAGAGGGACATAGTGGAACAGACGATCTTCCTCTGTGCTCAGCTTACATCATTGCTGGTTTGAATCATTTTTGTTAAAACTGAGAACTTTCTGAGTTATTTGTTTAAAGTCTAAAATTTTTAATTCTTTTAATTTTTGCGGTACTTGGGGATTGAACCTGACCCTATCTACAATCCTCTTGGACATCATGGAATTATGACATTGTATGCTGTGCACCGTGCAATCACCGATGTTATGATGTGGTTCCATGTTCGTTCTGCAGGCCTCACTAAGGAATTGCCGCAGGTCACTGTAATGCTTGCTCCTGGGAACACAGCCATGGGCTAGACCAAGCCGCTACTTTGAAAAGTCCTGGTCAAATAGAGAAGTGACAAAGGATGAAACACTGGCCATGTTATTATGCCACTAGTGTAAGAATGTGTGTGGACTCTCTCCTCACACGGATTCATGGCTGCATGCAAACACGCACAGGCATGAGCACACTCACACCCATGTGCACACTCATGCCCCCATGCACACTCACACCCCCATGCACACTCACACCCACTCACTCCCACATGCACCCATAAGCACACACATAAGCACAGGGAAGGGCCTTCGAGGGTGAGACCCCAACCAAGCGTTCGGTCACCTCCAGGCAGTAGCGATTGGGTGTGTTTTCTTCTTGCACATAATACATATTTGACTTTATGTAGAATGAAGAGGGATGACTATGTTAATAGAGATTAACTGTGAGACAGCAGGCTCATCGCTTCGTCTCTGAGGCCGTCCTCTGTGTGTGGACCTGACCTACAGGCAGGGCCTCTCCTCCTGCTGGCCATCTGCTCGTCTAGGGGTTCCTCAGGCCCCTCCAGGTGACAGCCAATTTCCCTAGAGGAGGAGACGGTAGCTGAAGGTCTCTGTGTCTGCCACCTTCAGGGACCAGAGTTCTTCCACGAGGGGAACAAATGTCTTATAGGGGTGTCTCACATGAGCTCATGTTGCCAGTTTGCTGTGAACCACCCTCGCTGCTAACCGGGAGAGAGGTCTGGGTACAGAGGGCACTTCCCGGCTCTGACCCTCCTGGGGTGGAATTGGCCTCTCTAGCTGGCTGGCTCAGAGCCGCAAAGCTGCTCAGGGTGCTTTAAGCTGCTCTCTGAGCTTAACCACAGAAACAGGAAAAACAGACTCTCAAGGAGGCCTCCTTTCACACTCTCATCAGGACACTTCAAAATGCTTGTTGTTGGGAGGGGCATTTTTCAGAGATCCCATGCATAACAGAATGTAACGCTACTCAACACTGAGCCATGCGGTGCTTTTCTATTACTCATAGAGCTTTCAAAGGTGGTTGTTTTGGGATTGTTTCAGGGCTGAGCTTCCAGGAGTATGGATTCTATGTCTGAAAAGGAAAAAAAAGTTACCCAGGGAATTCTAGAAGACAGAGTGCCTGGGGAGATGGTGACCTTGTGAGTCTCTACTCGCCTGAGTGCTGTGCTCTTCACTATGTGAACTCATTGTCCACTAGCAACCAGGGGCTTCTGCATACAGCAAAGTGGAGCCCTGAGGGAGGCCCCACTGTCGCCTCCAAGCAGGAATTCTAGGCTCCTGGCCTCTGGCCACAGCCGGCCGTGATGTTGGTTCACACATTCTTTCAAGAAGTGAGCATTTCCACTTATAGCGTCTGCTGTAGAGGCCAGTCCTGCTTCTGTGGTTGTGGCAACAGGACTCTAAGGTGGTGCTACCTTCTGACGTGGTGCTGTGTGGCCCTCTCTGGGTAAAGGAGGGAAGACATTGCTCTGGGGACCAGGTTATGCCAAGGTGCAAAGGTGAAGGAGTTTTGCTGATAGTGGAACTGAGGCTACTAATCAAGTGATTTTGAGGATCATCAAAGGCAGCTCAGCCTGGAGGGACCTGGTGTGATCAGGTGAGCCTTCAGAAGGGACCTCATAGTCAGAGCTGGATGGAATCCCCAGAGTGTCTCCTTGCTGTTTCTGAGGAAGCTGGCTATCACGCTGACTCTGCTGACTGCCACCTCACCTCAGACTGAGCCCTGTTTCTCAAATGGGACCCCAGACTCAACTCACATCTCTATCTCAAGCTGCTGAGACTTAGTAGGGGACCCTATGGAGCCGTGCCAGAAACTACAAGCCACCGATGTGGCCAGGTGACAAATGGATGCAGTTTAGGCCACTAACTCTGTGGCTTTCTGTTGTATAGAGCAGATAGCCATGCAGAGTCCTCATCCGCATGGCTGGTGGGCAGCATACTGGGTGAGGCCCACTTCAGCTCAGCTGGACAGAGCTTTATTCCCACCCCACTGAGCGCTGGGTTTGAGTCTCCATGGCTTGTCTGGGAGTGAATCAGTTTTGGCATTGGCTGGAGCCTGTAAGATCTGTATGACAAGACCTGTATGACCTGTATGACAAGACCCAGGTATATTATAGTTTAAATCTCAATGGCCCCCAAGGGCCATGGGTTTGAATGTTTGGTCCCCAGCTGGTGGTGCTGTGTGTGGAGGTTATGAAGCTGTGGGAGGTGGGATGCTAGCTTTGAGGAAGTGGCTCCCTGGGCCAGGCTTGTGAAGGTTTTCACTGGACCCACAGCTCAGGGCTCACTCAGCCACAGGTCCTGCTGCCTCATCAGCCATGCCTGTCCTGCTGCCATAATGGATGGATTCTCTAACTGTGAGCTTTCAATAAACCTTTTCCTCCATAAGTTTGGGTTGGTTTTTCTGTGATAGCAATGACAGCTGGCTGACAGGACAATAACAAAATGTTTAGAAGACTTATAAGAACTTCGGCCTGCCTAGACTTTTCTCACTGATCAACCATCCATTCCACATTCTTTGCCCATTCACATGGGAGGGTGAATTCCTGTGTTGGTATCCACCTTTCGACTTTCCAGGCTCTGTGATCCTAGTTGACTTATAACTCCTCAAAAAGCTCATGCAATCACCACATTTGTGTATGTCAAAAATACACAGTTTCTGCTGGGTACATTTTAATCTCTTTCTTCTCTATTTTTGCC
Organism: Pedetes capensis; assembly: GCA_007922755.1. Lineage (NCBI taxonomy): Eukaryota > Metazoa > Chordata > Mammalia > Rodentia > Pedetidae > Pedetes > Pedetes capensis. Next base: position 14,650 of record VMDO01008566.1, read on the forward strand.
TACATGTTATTTCTATTTGTCTCTATTCCTCCTTCTGAATTCTAAACATTTGTTTCAAAGTGAACAATGGAAACATATGGAAAAGTGGAAACAATGGAAAAATAATGATCAATTATGCTTTATATCTTAAAAAATAATCCCATAGAGTACACGTGGCCCTGCTCATATAGTACACACTGCTCATACAGCTGCAGGGTCTGCACAGCCTGCTCCATGCTTCCCTCAGCATGTCCAGGCTCCCTCTTCCTTTATAGCAATCTCATCGCTCCATTTCCTAATAAATTGGATAGTCCAAGGCACATTTTAGCTATTTTCCCTAACAACTTGTCATTAGGCACATTCTCTCTTAGCCTTTAATTGACTGTGCATAATTCAGGGGAACATTCCACCCCCCTTATAATGTGTTTAGATAAAGCCCTCTGCACAAAGCAGCAAAGGCCCAGCTCTCTGTCTAATTGGGGAGGTAATTCTGTTTAGCCAAGTAGGAATCAATAAGAGCTGGAGCCTAAATGGAAATATTGGGGCTTCAGGTCTTTTTTTATTCCTTAGCACCTTTTTAGGTGAAACCATATCCTCCATACAAAGGTGCTGCTCAAATACCTTCAACTGAAAGGCTGAGACTAGTCTCTCACTTCAGGAGGAAGGGACTTATTTTTAAACTACCAGTTCTTGCCTTCCTCTCAAATCAAACCTTTGAGTTCAGAGTGTAGCACCTTTAGGGATATGAATTAAATTTTCCTTTAGGGCCTCATTTAGGGCTAATGGAGATGAGTCTAATCCAGGCTCTCTGAAGAATAAAGCTCCAACTCCTATTAGCTGAGTTAATTTAACTGGACCTAGGGAAAAAATTGATGGCAATGAGGGCTTCTGCAGAGCTGGGGACCAGGAGCTGTGAGGGTCCACAGGTGAGGAGGCCGCTGGCCTGAGGTCTTCTTGATGGCAAGAGCTGACACTACGGTAGTGCGCCCACAGAGTGGAGCAGTGGGGAAGGCTTGAGGGTGTGCCCTAGTGGGCTGAGCCCTGCCTTCCTCACAACCTGAAAACCACCATGGACAGCGGTATCCTGGCCACCGCAGTGCAGATATCTGGGGGCCACAGGGGGTATGTGGAGTCACAAAGCTTGACAGGAGAGAGGACATCCAAGCTGCCAGGGTTGACTAGGACTGGGACAAATCTGGGTCTAATCCTGCCTCCCCGAGACCTAACCAGATATCCTGCCATGCAACCCAGACTAACTAGAACCTGCCCTCCTGAACCTTTAGTGAGACCCAACCGCCATGATGCATGGTTCAGAGGCTGGAAACCATGAGGCTTCTCCAGCATAAAGCACAACTTTATCCTTATCCTTATGCTATCTCCAAACATTCCTACCTTTACTCTCCGGAGGTCTTTGGAGAAACGGCTGATTTCAGGAATGGGCTAAGAAATCACAGGATGAGCTTGGAGCATCTCGTAGGGTCTGGAAGCAAGAACATCCTTGAATGTAACAACAAAAGCCTCAGTTCCAAGGATGGGGTCATGCCAAGAGGCCTCTGAGCCAAATGAAAGATCGCTTCCTGGCTCAAGCTGGATTAATCCAAACAAAATTAATAAAGTAGTATTGAATTATAGCCTGAATATAAAGTAAGTTTTCACGAATCCTTATTAATATAAATAAATGTTGCATAAATAAATTAATGGGGCTGGATAGATAAATCTCTTGTGCATAGGAATTCCAAATAGTTTAGGTAATCCACTCTCAAAGAAGTAGAGCAAAATTTCCCACTCTAATGTGGGCAAAGCCTGCAGCCGTAGCCCTGTGGCATCCGATCCCGTCAGATCTCGGAAGCTAAGCAGGGTCGGGCCTGGTTAGTGCTTGAATGGGAGACCGCCAGGGAACACCAGATACTGTAGGCTTGGGAGAAGGACCTGGCAACCCCCTCCCAAAAATCAATCTGCCATTGAAAACCCTATGAACAGCAGAGAAGCACTGACAATAGTGTTTCACCTGTTGTATACAGGGTCACTATGAGTCGGATACCGACTTGACGGCACCTAACAACAACAACAACAATGTGGGCAAGGGATACAGAATAGGAAGAGGAAAAACTAAAAAGTGCAGCAAAACCGTAGGAGCAACTCTATTTCAAGCCAGGTGATCAAGGTCACCAGCAATAGTGATTGGTCCTGTTGACAGCGAGTCCTCTTGGTACAATGTGACGAGAATGGGGCTTTACCTATGTTGTCTTCCTCTCCAAACTGGTAACCTCAATTTTACCATAACAAGAAACAGAGACAAGTCCCAATGCATGGATACTACACCTAAGATCTGAGTGGCCCTGCCCAGAACTGTCAAGATCATCAAGAACAGGGAAAATCGGAGAAAATATCATAGCCAAGAGGAGTCTAAGGAGATATGGCCAATAAATGTAATGTCATGTCTTAGAGCGGATCTTGGAGCAGGAAAAAAAATAGGCAAACACTAAGAAAATCTGCCTGCAGCCGTAGCCCTGTGGTATCCAATCCCGTCAGACCTCGGAAGCTAAGCAGGGTCAGGCCTGGTTAGTACCTGGATGGGAGACCGCCTGGGAACACCAGATGCTGCAGGCTTGGGAGAAGGACCTGGCGACCCCCTCCCAAAAATCAATCTGCCATTGAAAACCCTATGAACAGCAGAGAAGCACTGACAATAGTGTTTCGCCTGTTGTACAGAGGGTCGCTATGAGTCGGATACCGACTCAACGGCACCTAACAACAACAACAACAACAAGAAAATCTGAATAAAAGATAGACTCCTGTTACTACTTATGTATTGACATTGGTGTATCGATTGGCTTATAACTACTGTAATGTGCTGAGGTGAGAGATAATAACAGAGATAATAGTTGTGTGATATACCTGAAATCTTCGTACTGTCTTCCCGATATTTCTGTCAACCTAAAAGCTTTTTAAAAAACTCAATGAAAAGTTTTGGACAATGTCGTTAGGAGATCCTGATAGAAACATTAAGTATTTCTATCAGGTTAAGCAGCTTCTAAAAGGTTAAGCAGCTGCCTTTTCCTTTGAAGCCATGCCCATTTTCACATGTGCTGGGAAGATGACTTTTAGGGAATGTCAGGGCTGGTTTCTGGTGGCATTCCTTCCCAAAATGTCTCATTGCTATGATCTCCACCTGATGGATGGCAAGGCTGAGCCTGCCTCAGTTGAGTGACTTGCTAAAGGCCACCCTTGTGGTAGGTGAGAAAATGGGCTGAGGGTGCTTACCCTGGTGGTGGATAGATTGGAACTCAACCATCCCTTTGATATGCAAGATGATGAAGGAAGTATGTAAACTGGAAATGACATGCATTTCTTCCTCTTCAAACAGGTTCTTGCTCCCACTGTGAGGCATCCTCAGTGCTCCGTGGTTAGCAGGTAAGACTAGAAAATTCGATCCTGTGGCAAAGCAATGATTCCATTACTCAGCATGGTGGACGCATTGCCTGACTGTGTATATTGAACATTGTTCTTTATGTCAGGTCTTACCAAACTATTAAAATATAGATCAAATGCCTGGGAATGATGGTGTTGAACAACTACATAAATTACTCAATGCATCCTGTGTATGAGAGGCGATGTGCCTGAGCACACTGCACACACACTTGAACAGGTGACCATCTGTCCCTGCTGATCTTGGCTAGGACTGTGGTGGAGAAGAGGCAAGATAGCCGCTGCCAGGTCCTGAGCCAATACCAACATGGAAACCAGTGCATGTCTCACTGGCTTTTTCAACCCACTGAGGACTCTGGGGTCTGCATCTTCCCCCACGAGAAATGGACCAGTGGATTTGATATTATCTGAGTTTCCGCAAAGCAAATTTTCAGTTGTAAGTGCTGTGGGGAATTTTAATGTGCAATGATAGATGGTGGAAGATTCAGCAGGGATAAGTTTTGAATGTTAACTTTGGTTTCCCCCAGAGATGGTTTATTAGCACACTCTCTGGTCTTTGGGTTCAGGATGAGAAATCAGATTCTATTTAACTGTGTTTAAATTGTACTACAGTGTCTGATCCTATCTCTGTACAGTTTCTGAGTCTACTGAGAAACTTCTGGAAAAATATATAGGAAATGAAGTTTCTATGGCAATGTAATTTGTTTTACCCCTAGGAAACTACAAAAGAAACAGAAGCCCTCCTCAGACAGCCTCTCTCTTTATGCATTTCCCCTCCCAGCATGGAGCCTTCACTGGCTCAGAGCACGAGGGAGGGAGCTGTGGGCAGAGCCTACAGTTCAATAAAGGAATCCCGACCGTTCCTAGGAGAAAGGACAGACACATTTCTTATCTTTTTAGAATAAATGACAACTCATCTCAGAGGCAAACACAGCCCCAAGTTTCAATTATTTCACTCAGTGGGTCTCGCCGCCCCTTCCCTGCAAAGAGCCCACACTGCCAAACCCAGTGGTGAAGACCAACGGTCGCATGCACATTTTGTCCAGGTGCAGCTGAATGGTCCTGAGTCTCAGGGTCCTCCGACCTCCCATTTGTCTCCCACTCTTTGGCTACTGGCCCAAGGAGACTGTGACCAAATCTACAAAATGCCCTGCCAAGCCCAAAGGTCCATATTCTCCCCGAGTGTGAGCTGGTGCCATTGCTTTTTAAATTAACCTTGCTGTCATTTAAGATTTCAGCAAAGAGTTTTACAGTGTGACAGTGGGGTCCAGATTTGCAAGTATGAAACAAAGGTTTAGGTCTAGCGATGCAAAACCAGGAGATGCCATGAGACAGTGCTGTCCACTGCAATCAAGCACAGCTGGGGCAGGGGTAGCTTGGAATTCTGCCTTCTGTGCTCAGCATCTCCTCCGGGTGCCATAGAAATTAGCAGCAGAACAGGCACCTGTCCCCAGGACGGGCTCATCCTCAGCAGCTTGTCCTGACCCAGCTGGGCTGAATTTCTCTCTGCCTGGTGCGTTAAGGCTCTGCCCAAAAGGGTGAGTTACCGTGTGGATGGGACAGGGGGAGCCGAGGATAAGGAGAGCTTGGCAGTCCCACAGCACAACTGGATTCCCCTGGGCCTCGCTGAGTGGGAATCAGTGCTCCATAACGGAGATGGCGTGTCTTCCTTCTGACCCACAAGCTGGACCCTGGGCTGCCAGGGATGGTGGGGTTTGTGAAGACACCTGAACGCTGTGGGATGAATCATGTTCTCATCTGCGGGGAATGTGCAGTGAAGAGTGGGAGATAATGAGCTGTTCTTTGAAACTTGTGAGAAATATACACAAACCAGCAGGAGCTGCATCCAGGGAAAGTGTTACTACAGTGTGGAGGGAAGCAGGGAGGAGCAGGGCCTCCTGGAGCCGGCCCGGCCCTTCCCAGGGTCCTGGCTTGGCTCTGTCCAGTCACATGTTCCACGAGATAGGCTAAGTCACATGGTAGCTCCCCGCCCTACCCCACTGAGCTGTGCCCAGTTGGTGCTGTTCCTCAGGAGCCCTCACTCCTGTGCCTCTTGCAAAGCCTCTCTGTTTGGGGGTTGGAATCAGTAACCACCAAGACATACAGCCAAAGAGGGAGGGGACCCCCTCCCAAAGCCAGTGCACTGATTACTGCAGCAAAGGGGTACAGCGAAGACGGCATCAGTCACCAATTTACATACAAGAAAACAGATGTGCAGGGATTGGCCCAATGACTGGCAGAAAAAAGACAAAAAGAAAAAAAAAAACAGCCACAAAACTAAGCAGAAAGACACCAGAAGACACCGAGCAGTCTTAAAAATAATGCACTGAACCTCAGTGAAACTTTCATGACAAATGACTCAGAATAAGACTCAGAATCACCAGGCCATTCATCCCTCCCCACACCCAGCTCCTCCATCACTGAGCGATGTGGGCCCCGAGACAGAAAATCATCCCCTGAACATTCCGGCTCAGAGTAAACTACAGGTCAGCCAGCTGTGTCTACTCCACACTGAAAGAGCACGCTGCCTTCCCCAGCAACCTCGGTGAGAATCGCCACCGAAATCTTAACCACTCTCTTCCCTCCAGAAAAAGAATTCAAAAAGGGAAGAAAACAATGAACTCTTACTCTTTTTAGCTCCTCTGTTCATTCATGAAGGCATGCAGAGAAGAGGGAGGAAGCCGGAAGCCTCTCCAGTACTTCTCCTGACCAGGCCAATTAATGTCATTGGTCTGCACCAAAAATAAGTATTCCTTTGTTCACGTATGCCCTCCTCCATCCTTCAGGCATTGACTGAGACTCTGTGGTGTACAATGTATGAAGCAGTATTCCAGGGATTTCCAAGAATGCAGAGGTGGCTTGGACTTGCGTTGACCCCTGTTCTCAAGATGGCAGGCCAATGGGAAGAAGGAAGCTGCAGCCTGAGTGGACCAACCCAAGAGGGAGTATTGTGCTGCAGGAGGGATGCTTCTGGAAAGCAGGAGCAATGAGGCCGAGAAGAGAGGTTGGTGGGGTTGAGCAGGACTGACGGGAGAGGTGGTGAGAGCAAAGGCCAATGGGTAGGAAAGAGGGGATATGATGGGTGGAAGTGAAGATGCCTTAGTTACTTTTGCATTCCTGTGACCAAAATATCTCAGAGAACAATTTAAGAGGAGGAAGGATTTATTTTATGTCACAGTTTCAGGGGTACAGTGGGAGAGCATGGAAGAGCAGCTCACACCATGGCGGGCAGAAAGCAGAGAGTGTGAGGGAAAGGAGTCAGTGACAAGATACCGCCAAGCCCACCCTCAGTGACCTGCTTCTTCCAGCTAGGTCTCACCCCCTAAATTTCTAGAATCTCCCAAAATAGTACCACCAGCTGGAGACCAAGCGCTCAAATCATGAGCCTGTGGGGACATTTCATATTCAAACCATAACAGATGAGTATTTCCATTTTTGTGCGATCATACAATATATAAAAGAAGTAGGCTTAATTGGATCCTAGAAGCTTTGTCAAACTAAGAAGGTTATATTTTACTCAGTAACCTTAATTTTTTTCTGGCTTTTTGACAATATTCTGAGTGTTTCTGTAGGTTAATGGATTATATAATTATTTGGTAGCATAATAAGGTAGCTGACTGTAATAAAATAGTGTAGGAGCCAGCCCCAAGTCCATTCTACAGACTGGAGGGTTGGCCCAGTCTGGCCCAGTGCAGGTGCCTTAGCAAGGAAGGTTGTTTATTGACGGCTATAGTTGGGCATGCTTAGAAACAGGGCTTGCTTCAGATGTGAATGGGTGCAGGAGCTCAAGCACCAGGTGAGGCACTGAGGCCACCCTCTCTGGTCCTGCTTCTTTCCTTTTTGGGTTTATCTTCTGATAGGCTGCCTGCAAATGGCAGCCCATGTTGCTTATCAGTGATGGTACTGGAATCAGAGGCTGCTTTTCTTTCACAGTGGCTGTATTAATCCTTAGAGAGTCTGACAGACCTTGTTTATCCTATGTCTATCTTGGACCACTCCTGGTGTCCATGTTGTGAGGGTGCATGGGGCGTGTGACCACCCCAGTGGACGAGTGCAGGCCCTCGCTCAGTCTCATGAGGCAGCAGTCAGACACCAGCAAGAGCCATGGTTTCTACATCTCAAGTTGGCCCTCTCCACTTCCATGTCCCTGGAGCACTGTGTGAAGCACTTGGTTTTGCCTATGACACCACCGATAAGCATGTTCATGTACTTTCCCAACCAGATTGAGATATGGAAGGCAGCATATGTCCTGGTGGATCTTGCTTCTCTGCGTTGGCTGAGGGTCGGCACCATGTTAAATACCCTTGTTTTAGGGAAGTCAGGAGCATTTAAGGGCAGTCACTCTGGAAGGAAGTATAAAGGAAAGATACAGAAGAAAGAGACTGTGTATCCTGAAACTTCCATACTGAGACTCTAATATCTGAAGAGGTTCCTCAAGTTAAAAGAACTTCGGAGCAACCTAAAGAGCTTGAGCTATGAGAGCTGGGGACAGATCTCTCATGACTGTAAGGAAATTCCATCAGATGCGGCATTAGTGGTCCATAGGGCAGTGGAAACTGTCTGTCCCCAAACTTCCCTGGGGGCAGAGTTTCAGGACGTAACATTCAGGTTGCCTGTTGGGTTTCAGTGAAGTCCATCACCCATCCGTATTTGCAAGAAGCCTCTCCTGGCTATAGGATGATGGTACATCAACTCATCCAGTTTAGGGCCCTTCCCACCCTCCAGCCATGCTCAGCCATGTCTCGAAGGGTCAAAAGCACTGAGGATTTGCCAGGCTTCACCTTGCTTCCCCTGGAATTCTAAGCACTGACTCGTCAAGGGAGGACCTGGGTGTATGGTTCTTCCACTGCTTCAGCACAGGCTGCATGCTGGCGACCAGAAATGTCTCTGCCCAGAGCTGCCCCTGGAGTTCCTGTGGGAACATCCAGCTATTCTGGTGTTCCTTACCCCGTGCCTGTCCATGAGTCCAGCCGAGATCATCTCCCCAAACACTTACCTCTGGCTTTCTCTAAACTGGATGACCTGGCCTGCCCCTCTGACCCTGCCTCCTCTGACCCCAGCCCTCTGACTCCACCCCCTGACCCTGCCTCCTTTGACTCCACCCCTCTGACTCTACCTCCTCTCACCCACCTTTTCTGGCTCCTCCTCTTCTGACCCAGTCTTCTCTGATCTTTACCCATAGGTGGTCACTGGTCTGGCCAGCTCTGATCCTTCGTACTCTCCTCTGGCCACTTCTACCCTCTCCTTGTCCTTCCCCATGTCAGATCCACATCCATCCTGTCCTCCAGAGGGCAAGTCATAAGCTCCTGGCTGCACGGCTAGGCTCCTCACCCATCTTTTCTCCACACTGAGGCCAGAAGCCTCCTGGAAATCATTTCATTCGCCCGCTTAAACGTCTTTAGGCCATTTTCACTTTCTTATAAAGTCAGACATAATCTATTGTAGGACTCAGCCATCCCACTCCTGCCCAATGGAAATTAAAGGCACATGTCCAGGCAAGGATGGCACACCTGCTTTTCCAGCAGGATTCACTGCAGCCCCCAGAGAGAAACAACCCACATGCCTGCAAACCGGTGGGCTGGATAAATAGCTGGGGCCTGCCCACACCATGGCCCTGCTCAGCGAGGAAAAGATGAATACATGCCAGCCCCGGAGGAGTGTGGGTTATGATGTTAGGGACATCAGCCTGTCCTCGGAGAAAGCATCCCACGATTCTCCTTCCTTCCATGTTCTGGAAATAGCAAATCCGATCTGTGGTGATGAGAGCCGAGCAGGGCAGCCTGAGACAGGGTGGGATAAAATGGAGGAGGCTAGCTCTGCGCTTCCCTCTCGGGCCCTTGCCAGGGTTCCTGCCCTCTGCCGGCACAGGTGGCCTCTTGTTCCTGGCTTTCTTGTTCATCCTCGGATTTCTGCCTAGACAAAAGCACGCACTCTCGCTTTCTTCCTCTCACCTGAGCCCCCCAGATTCAGTGGGGCAGGGCCACAGCCGAGTTCTGCTCCCACCGTGGGTGGCATCCGAAACCACCTGCCTGATGCCGCTGGGCATGACACAGAGCCAGGTCACTGGCCATGGGGCAGTGGCTGGAGGCTGCGTGACAGAAGCCAAGGCCCCGTTGGCTGCAGGGCAGCCGTGCTCTCGCCATAGAGAGGGCGTCAGCCTCTTGCTGTGCTGGCTGCTGTCCGCAGGCTGCCCAGCACCTTCCTGGGACCTCTCTGTAGTTTTGAGCTCTCAGGGTGCTAAGCCCTGTGCTCTGTGGATGCCTTGGAGCCCATCCTGCCAAGCCCACCTCTTCAGGGGCATCCAACACCTTGGCTGGCCATGAGATCTGCACAGGCCACCTCACTTCTGGGCAAGGGGGTCGGTAGCTGTGGGGCGACCTTCCCAGATACTAAAGCCCTGTGGCAGCTCAGAGGGTCAGGGACTCTCTCTCAGAAGTGAAATCTGGAAAGTTCAGTTCTGCAGGCTGGGTGAAGGAGCACTTGGGGAGCCCCCCTTCCCTTACCATTCCTGGCAGGACTGGCAGCCAGGGGCCTTGCAGGACCCTCAGAGGGGTGAAGCCGAGTGTCGGGCACCACTGTACAGGGTGGCAGCAGAGGCACTGGACTCTTGAGGTGAGATAAGGCCTTTCTTTGAATTTCTTCACTATGACCTCTAATACAAAGTTTTTAAATTTTTCATGAAGAGAAACATAAAAAATTTAAATTAAAACCATTAGGAGTGACCTTCTGATAAACAAATGCCTGGACCTGCCAGCCCCCAAGCAGGGAACATCTGTGTCTCACCCCAATGTCCTGAGTTCACTGGCCAGAGTAGCCGTGGCTCCAATTAGGGCTGGACAGTTGGGCGGTGGATCCAGGAAGCTGTGGAGTTTGAGAGGCAGGTGTCAGGGTCTGTTGGTTCCCTGAATGCTCACTTTGGGTTCTGTAGCTTGAATTTTTTATGTTTGCCCTCATGAAAAATTAAACCAGACCTTTCTTACCCTTTAGCAGTGCTCTTTATCACCCAGACTGGTAAAGAAACTGAGTTCTAAGCAGGCAAGAGGCAGTTATAATGTGCCAAGATGTGTGAGATGCTGCAGGCAAGAGAAAGCTGGGTCCCTCACGTGCCAGCTTCCCTTTCTGCTCTGGCTGAAGAGCTTGTGGGTGATGTCAGAATTGGTGCTGGCACCTCATGGTGGAGGTTGTCCACAGTGGGCATGAGTCCACAGGACCAACTCACCCAGCAGCCCTCCATGACCTCTGAGCAGCAGAGCTTGGAAGGCCTGGTCCTTACCTGAAATGGGCTTCAGACGATGCACCCCGTGATGTCTGCATGTCCATTCCAGGAGCAGGGCTGCTGTGCCTCCCAACATACTAACAGGATGGCCACTTCTCTCAAGTGCACAACAGGCCATGTCCCTAATGTGGTAGGCAGAAAAATGCCCCCTAAAGATGTGCATTTTCTAATCCTCTGCACCTGGGAGCACATCACATTGCATTTCAATGGGGACTTTGTGGGTGTGACCAAGTTAAGGCTCCTGAGATAGGAGATGATCCTGGATTGTCCATATCCACCATGGAAGGAGTAGATCGGTGACATGCAGGGCAAAGATGCAGGTTTGAGTCCTGGTCCACATCTGGTGCAGAGCAGGTCAGATTCCCATTATCTAGAGGGCAGAGGGCCAGCCACGGGCTTTGGAAAGGTCTTCCATGGGATATCACATGGAAGGATTTGTTTGACATGAAATACTTTTTATCATCACCCTGCCAACATACTTTCAGTGTCTGCAGGATCCTGTGCAAGGTTGGGGCTGGGCTGTATCCTGGAATCCACCAGGTGCCGGTCCAATCTCCCTGCAGAGAAGCTACACCTCAGGAAAAGTTATGCCATGATCAACAAGAAGACCAGAGAAGGGCTTTCCCACAGCAGCTGAGCCCAGGCATGGAGCCAGTGCTACCAACTGGCAATTTCTAAGCTTTCTTCTCAGAGCCTGAGAGGGTTGGACTGGCTGGGGGCCATTGCCGGCCATTCATGGGGCAGTTGCAAAGTGTGGTCAGCTATGAATCATGGGGTACTGACTTTGCACCCTACTCTCCCAGGACTGGGACCCAGCCATGAGCAAGGTGTGCAGGTCCCCACTCGCTTGGAGCTTAGACCCATTTTAACTGAGTGACCCTCCATGACAGGCCAGAGGGATGAGGCAACCAGAACCAAGCCACGTGCATTTTATGTGCTGAAGCCCATTGAAGGACTCACTGTTTTAGAGTGCTCTTGTTGTTGTTAGGTGCCATTGAGTCGGTGTCCAACTCATAGTGACCCTATGTATAACAGATGAAACATTATTGTCAGCTCTGCTCTTCATAGGGTTTTCAATGGCTGTTTTTTGATGGTGGGTTGCTGGGTCTTTCTGCCAAGCCTACAGCACCTGGTGTTCCCAGGTGGTCTCCCATCCAAGTACTAACCAGGCCCGACCCTGCTTAGCTTCCAAGATCAGATGGGATCTGACACACAGTGGTACAGCTGCAGGCAGAGTGCTGTTAGCAGTGGGGTTTTGTACTGCATGGGTGGAGAAGCCTTTGGTTAGGATGTTTCCACTAACACCGGCCAAAGAAAAGCCCCTCTGTGGTGAGCATGGTTCACACCTCAAAACCCATTCCGCTCTCTCTGCCATGGTGTGGTTCCTTCAGGCAACCCCCGGCCATGCTCTCAGGGATTCGGCCTGTATAACCAGCAACATTGTTTCTCTGTGGTAGCAACATTGTCTCTATACATTAGCAATGTTATTTCCTCACCGCAACATTGTTTCTATGACACAGCAACTTCATTTCTGTGTCACACCAGCATTGTTTCCATCTTGCCAGGGATAAGCTTCCACACTTGCAGCAATGCAGATCTATGCTCCCAGCAACACCTGTGAATACTCTCAGTAATACCCTTCTTAGTGTGGGATGGGGTTTAGCTCAGTTGATAGAGTGCGGCTCTGTTCTCTCTGAGTGCCTGGGTTTGATCCCCACAACTGCAAAAATGGGAGGAGAACCTGGCAACCTACTCCTGAAGCAATCATTACTAGTTGACTCAACTCAATGGAAACTAACAACAAAGATACACTCTTAGTAACATCCTTCTATACTTTTTCTCCACACCCCTTCTAGGCTCTCTGCCAACCTCACTCCATATTCTGGGTCTGTGGACTGTGTGGAGCTGAGCCCACTTTCAATTCAGAAAGTGGACACCTGACTCAAGCCCCAGCAGTCAGACCTCCCTGTCCTCTTGGCCATGGATGGTGATTGGCCACTCTGGGCCAACAGGGGCCTTCCCTGAGATTCAGGTTGGAGTAACTGTTTAAGTCCTTTCTTCCCATGGCTTTGCTGAGGTGCAGGGAAGAACTTTGCTGGTGCTGACGCCCACACCGTGGGGAACCTGACAGTGCACTGAGGCTGGGAGAGTAGAGGCCAGAGATGGGAGTGTTGGTGGGACCCCGTCTGCACTTTTCAAACACCTGGATTCAGCAGTAATGTGGGCCAGTGTTCTCCTTCTCCCCTGAGCCAGTGTGTGACATGCTTTCTGTCACTTGTAGCACAGAGACCTGGTTCCCCAAGGTATTATTATTTAAGATATGTGCTACGGGCTGCAGCCAGATCCCAAGTCGCCTTCATGCAGGAGCTTCAGTAATGTAATTGCCCAGAGAAAATCCCTGTAGGTACCACAGTGCTTACAAAAGTGGAGAAAACATCCCCAGGGGAACCAGGGCCTCATAGCTGACCAGAGACAGCCTCTCCTCTGTGCTCTCCACTGTCCCTGCAGTCACACAGCATGGTAGACCTGCCACTGTCATTCAAACTTTTGCCAAGATCCATCTGCCTGGCAAGTTCATGCTGCTGATTCCCTCTGCTCAAAATGCTGTCCACTTTGAAAATTCAAATTCAAGTTCTACCTACTCCATGGCCCCTGTCACAAGGAACTGTCCATTACAAGACCTGACTTGGCCTCTGATGTGTCCATTTATTGGGGATCTATTGTGTTCTACTGACCTGGCCCATCTACCATCGATTACATTGCACTGACCCACAAGAGTGGCATCCTTGTGAGGATAGGAACCTCCCCCTCCCCAGTTCTTTCCATAGACCCAAGGCCACAGCCAGCGTGTGGCAACAACCTGCTTAGTAAACGAGTGGCGTGATATCAGGACACTCTTCTGTGTGTTGTGTTCATGGTGTATAACAACTCTGTAGAGCAAAATTCCCACTACACACTACATGGATGGAAGGAAGCCAACGCTCAGAGAGTCAGAGACACTGCCCTGGTGAACAGAGGACCCAAGGCAAGTGGAGGGGTCCATCCTGCACCAACCTCTGCCCACTGAGGCCTGTTCCCGTGCCCACCCTCTCACTCATGCACAAGTGGCTGAATTGCTACTGCAGGTCTTGTGTTAGTTATCTGTGATGCAGGTGTAATTTACTCCGTAGTCTGTAAAACAGGCTTACAGTGGCATCTCTTGCAGAGGATCAGTGGGGCACTGTGTTCAGGACCCTCTAGGGATGGCCCAGGGACTAGTCTCAACACAATGTAGATGATCAGGCAGTTTCCAAAGTCTCCTTCACTGTGAGTTCCCTGGGGAACAGGGACTATAGCCCATTTCCCTGACATGGTTCCCCACTGCACACAGCGGGGTTCCACAGCAATCTGAAGGGCACGCAGCACTGTGGTGAATTTTGATTCTGTTCATCCTGTTTAAAGCAGACATACCATGGGGGGATGGGACAGCAGCTGGTGCTGCACTGTGTGCATGGCCAGGGCTGGGCGAGGAGCCTGAAGGCTGCCTGGTGAAGGCACCTCCCCCAGGACTCTGAGAGCACCTGGACCTCCCCAAGGCTCCTTGAAGATCCCATTGGAATAGGAAGCACTGATGGCTTTGTGGAGAATCCCAAGGGGTCACCCTGGGAACAGCTCAGAGTACTCATGGAGGTGGCTCAGGCCACACAAGGCTCATTGTTCTTTCCCCAGACTGCTCAGGGCTCTCCAGGACTTGGAAAGATGAGATGGTGCCTAGGCACAGCCAATGCCTCTAAGCATTTCTTCTTTTTCTTCTTCTTTTTTTTTTCTTTTTCATGTGCAGGAAAGAGGAAACTGAGGACCAGGTATAGTGGCACATGCCTGTAATCCCAGCACTCGGGAGGCAGGGCAAGAGGAGGGTGAATTGGAGCACAGCTTGGGCTACAAAGACTTTGTCCAAAAATGAAAGACAGAAAGAAAGAAGGAAGGAAGGAAGGAAGGAAGGAAAAAGAAAAGAAGGTAGGAAGGGAGGAAAGAAAAGAAAGAATAGAAGGAAGGAAGGAGAAAAGAGAAAAAAGAAAAACCAAAGGGAAAAAGAAAAGAAGAATCTGAAAGTAAGAGGAAAACGACAAAGGAAAAGGAATCAGCAAGAGACCACTGACTCCGATGCTGATACCCTGGGCTTGTGAGCATCCAGGCACAAAGAGTAGAAAAGCTCCTTGTTCCTTGTTAGTGTGACTGGGCAGATAAGCCAGGTGTTGGGGCAACTAGAAACACACGTTGATCTGTGAAGGAGAATAAATTGCTTTCCAGGTTGCCGTGGTTGTAAATAAATAGAGTGTGGGAGGGCAAATGCACTTCTATTTTAAGTTTTAGTCCTCTGTTGCTATATACACTTGACATATTTGCTCAATAAGAATTTTTAAAATATGCCAGAAAACATTTTATAATCTATGTTGTTGTTGTTGTTGTTAGGTGCCATTGAGTTGAATCTGAGTCATAGAGATCCTATGTGCAACAGAACAAAACACTCCTCAACACCGTGCCATGCCCAGCACTATGTCAGTGCTCTCTGCTCTTCATAGGGTTTTCAATAGCTGATTATTTTTGGGAGTGGGCTGTCATGTCCTTCTCCCAAGCCTACAGCACTAGGTGGTCTCCCATCCAAGTACTAACCAGGCCCGACCCTGCTTAGCTTCTGAGATCTGATGGGATCGGATGCCACAGGGCTACCACTGCAGGCTTTATAATCTATACCTTTCTCTGATTAACACCAACTTACGCCTAATTTTATGAAGCTTTTGCATGAACATTGCAATTTTTGCCTAGTAGTGCAGTGTGGTTCTGGAAAAAGCCGTCCTTGTTGTCCTATGTTTGACTGATGCAAGGAGCTTCAAGTCTGATCAGCTGGGGAGGAGGTGGGAAAGGGGAAGCTCAAGGATTAGCGGTGACATCAAGAGCTGGGCAGACGCTGTGAGGACCTCGACTCTGCTGCTGCCGGGAACTAGGTAGCCCTTCCCAGCTCCCGGGCACACTGAGTTCTGTAGGAAGGGTGCTGTGGGGAGACTGCCATGCTCTGAGCTGCCTTTCAGGGTGTGCCCTAGGGAGGCACCCTGCACCAGGGAGGGATGCGGTGTGGCATTGCAACGAAGGCCTAGCCAGTGGCCCCAGCTGGCTGTGATGCTGGGGAGCTGCTGATTCACGAATGTCACCAGGTGGGGCTGAGGTGGCCAGGCCTTCAGACCTCACTCTGTGGGTCTTCAGATGAGGCTGCTGGGAGAGGTGTGACCAGGGCTGTTCTCTGCCTCTGAGACATTCTTGAAGGGGCGATGGCTGAGGGTCACCTGCTGGCAGTGCCATGGCAGCTGAGGGTGAGAGCTGAGCTGGGCAGCCCGTCCTGGGCCCATCCACGTTTGCCCTGTGGATGGAGGAAGGGATTCCAGGCCCAGAGGAAACCACGAACTCGACTAGTGTCACTCGCTTCTTGCCCCTAATGGTGACCATCACGACGATGGACAGCGCTGGCGGGATGCTGTGCATGCATGAGCTCACGTCACCCCATGAGTAGTTCCAGTCCAGAGAATTAGCTGCCTGCTCAGTTCACAGAGGCGTCAGGGACTCCTGGGAGCAGAGCATGGGGCAGGGGCCATGAGGGGCGACCACATTTTCACTTTGGAGCTGCCCTAGCCCTGCTGTCCTGTAGGCGCTGTCCAGGTGGCCTGTTGCCTGTCATCTGTGGGAGTCTGGCATGCTTGAGGGTGAAGTGGAGGGTGTGGACCACCTTCCCCATGCTGTTCTCAGGAGAGCAGGCTGTAGCCCCTCCGGCTTCTCCAGGGCAGCCCAGGGTTTGTGAGCTCCCTGCTCCTGGGCCCAGCTGTCCTGGTTGGAGCACGATGCGCAGACCCACAGCTGCTCACGCTCGAGGGCTGCACAGCAGTTCTGTGGAACCAGACATGCTCAGGTCCAGGGGAGGCAGAGAAGCGTTTTAGGGACACTCACATTCCACATAGCACCAGCCTTGGAAGCATGTACATAATTTAAAAACTATATATTTTCAATTACTGAGAGCGTCCCAAACAAGAGACATTTTTTTGCAAATGCTAAATGCAACCAGGTGATCATTAAAATCTTGCTTGTGTTGACATTTCTTATAGCTCTGAAGCCAAGATAAATTTTCTTAGTAGTAAATGAGACCTCATGGGAAAACAGTGCTAATAAAAAAAGATTGAAGCGGTTTGCCCAGCAAAGAAAATGGAAATAAAGAATGAGGGAATAAAAGAGATAGATTTCGATTTTACTACTTGTTTCAGAATCAAAGTAATGGCCAAAATCCTATTGAGATGAAAATTATTCCAGGCTGGTGGAGCTGGGCAGAAGATGTGTCTCTGTGAAGTGCATTGACATCACGATGGCCATGATGCACACTGATGCCCAGTCCGACTCACTGGCATCACCACAAACATGGGGCAGTGTTGTCTCAAACATCAGATGTATATTCTGATATGATCTCATTATCATCAAAGTAATTCAGGTCCATGTACAATGTTTTCAAATGCCTTTCATGAATAACAAAACGACAGCCTAATAAATCATATCTTGGCTGCACCTTAGTCTAAAATCAGAAGAAATCAGTTTGATCTTCCCAGATGAATAGTTCAATGTTCAAACTCCTTCCAGCCTTTAGATTCTACATCTGTAAAAATATTGCATAACAATTGGTGACGTTGTGCAAGTCAAGACTCACAGCTCCCTGGTGAGAATAATTGACTTCTCATTAAACCCCTATGCATGCGATTCTTATTTCTTTCAAGTCAAATTTCAGCTCCTGGACCGGACTTTCCAAAACACTTCTTAAAAGGTCTAGAAAACCCAGAAAGTTTAACTCATTTTCAACTTATGGAGGTAAGAGAGGCCTTGGCCATTATAAATCATATCCAGTGGCCACTGCCTCACGGCTCCCAGTGAGTTCACAGGTGGCTGTGGGGAGTGACTTTGGGGCTTCACCTGAAAATGGTAATGTCAGGGGAACTTTGCATTTTTTCCCCCAGCATTAGTCACCCTGATTTAATCTGAGAGAGGTGGGATTCCAGACGATGTTGAGGTAGGTGTTTTTAACCAAAGAAGTGACATCTGGTGCTGCTTTATTTACCAAATGCTGTGGTCAGAGAGGGATGTCTAACTTTGTCAAGTCCTTTCCTGTGCATTGATCACAATTATGGCTCTAGTCCCCCTCAGGCTGTTGACACAGTGAGTGCATCGCTGTGGTTCTTGAAGATGTCTGATGGTGATGAAGGCAAACCTGAGGTGAAATCTGTTGGCCAATGTGTGCTTTACACATTCCAGCGCTTAATGGAACTGATGGGTATTTTATAAGAGCATTTTGCATGTTTACTCAGAGGTGATATTTAGCTAATTTTTTTCTCTCTTTGTTCAGTGATTATCTTGCTTTGGTTTCAGGGTTGTTCTAACCATGTAAAATTAATTGGGAGCCTGCTCGTGCGTTCTGCACAGAGAACCTAGCTACTTCTTGGCAGTCTTATGGTACCCACTCACAGTGTGTCTGGACTGATGATGACCTCAGGAGACAGAGGGTATGAGGCTGGGTGATGAGGTGCGTGTGGTGTCCATGGGCCCGAAGCATCTCTGTGTGCCTTGTTGTGTGGGGGGGGCTCTCTGATGCTGGCTGCACACAGGACTGATGGCCCTGCATCAACTCCTCCGCATTACCTGAGGCCACTGTGACGAAGGACTGAGTGGGCCCTCCAGAGCCAAAGGGATTCTGGGAAATTAACTTCTACAGAAGAGGAAGTGTGGAAAGGGAGCCAGAGTGAAACAGCACCTACTTTGGGGCCACAAATTGTTCTGCTGGAATCTGGCCTCAGATGGACAGGGGCATGTGTTCCCAGGAGAGGAGCTGAGAGGGGAGGCCGGCCTTCTTCAGTCTCCACCCCAGTTTTTCCTGGCTGCGTGTAGGTGTGTAGGGTCTCCTTAGGTCCACTGGGCCTCTTTTTCAAATTCCAGTTGCCCTGCCTTCCTGGTGTGCCTGGCAGATCTCCTGGGGACAAGGGTGGACCTTTTCCAAATGGCACTGAGACTCCAGGCCTGTCTGGAGGGTTGGTTGCTATGGTCTCAGATTTGCTTGACACCTGGACCCCAGGAGACCCTGAGTGACACAGTCCTCATTTAGAAAGCGGTGTCCAGAGAGAGGTGACAGCCTTGCCCAGGCTGAGAGAGTTGGAGTCAGAGCTCAGGACAAACCCTGTCCTTGGGCTGAGTCTACACCTTTCCGCTTGGAGTGATGCTCAGTGGGTTCAAATGAGGCTTCTTTAGTTTATTTACATTTTGCACCCAAGGCTCCTGAACTCGAGAAAGGAAAACAAACACATTTGGCAAACAACAGAATATTTACCCAGTAATTTCTTATCCTTTCTTTTGTATTCATGTATTCACAAATATTTCTCTTCTGAGCCTCTCACCTGGCTTTCCTAGCACGTGGGAAATAATGAAGATGGTGACCTCCACCTTGACCTTCTCTCTATCTCTGCCATCTCAGGATCTCACATATTCTTAGAAACTTCTCTTATGGGTGCCAGGACTTGTAGCAGCCATTGGTGATGTGGTCAGATAAGAAATAGCAGTGGCCATAACAGAAGGGTCTATGTGAGCTATTGTGACACCACAATTGACATGTGAAATGCTCATTATAAGGGACTGAAACACTGCAGGGCCACCCTGAGGGAAAAGTGCTCTTTAACCCTCTCCTTGCACTGCTCCCTCCTCTTGGGGCATTCTTCAGCCTGGAGACTTCATGGTGACTTTCACAGTTTAGCCACAAATTCCTGTAAACACGGGCACACACGTGCATATACCTTTCTTATATATAATTAGGAATGAAGAATACCTTTTTATAATATGCTGATATGAAAGGTCAGTCATTCTCACCTGGGAGCAATTTTGCTACCTCCCCCTTCCCAAGGGACACTTGGCTATGTCCCGAGTCATTTTTGGCTGTCACAACTGGGGAAGGTGTGCCACAGGCGTGCGGTGAGTGGAGGCCAGGAATGTTGCTCCATGCAGTGCCCAGGATGCCCCCTCAGAACCATCCAGCAGGGCTGAGGCCATGGAACCTGATCTGGGTCCCTCTCCTCTCCCTGGGTCACAGGTGCCCATGGATGGACGCTCACAGGCCAGGCTCCCGTCACCACTCACTCCTCGGTGTGCGAATGTTCATGGCTGCCAGCCCTGCCCGGCCATCCCAGCATCTGGGAACACTCTTCTGTGTGATGTCCATGGCGAAGCCCATGGGGAGGTCAAGTTCCTCCTAAAGCACAGCTGGCTCCCAGGGTCACAGCCCGCACATCGGCCGACCCTGCCTCTCAGGACCCCTCCGATGCTCTGGGTCTGCACCACTCCGGCTCTTCCTTCAGGACTCACTGCCTTCAAGGCCTTGCTCCATGAAGCCCTCCCAAGGCCCCAGGCTCCAGGTACAGTGAGGCGCTTTCTCCGTGAGGACAGGCCTGGGTGTGTTGATCTAGTGTACTGATATGTCTGAGTATTTCTCTTGCAGAAGCAACATGTAAATACAGCTGCATCGTCTCTTTAGACTACGACTTCACTTTGGACGGGGGCTGTTATTCATTGCTATGTCCTCAGTGTCCAGGCCAGACTTGGGACAGAAGCACTTCATGGAGGGGGGATTCTGTAGTGTGGGACTTCAGCATCACAGCAGGTAACAGAAGGCAGTTATGTATGGCATTTGTTTGCTTGAATCAAGTAATGACTGCGTTAGTTCATTATTGCAAGAAGTTCAAGAGCCAATGTCTTTGAAAAGCACTAAGTGCAGAGCAGAGGTAGAACTGGAGAACTGACACTTCTCCTAGCCATCGTGGGTCCTCCTCCGATGGACTCTTAACTTTGCTGACCTTACCTGGGGAAACAGCCTAGGCAACCTAAGTAGTTCACAATTTCGAGGTTACCAAAGCCACCCATTTGGTCTGAGGCACCAAGAGCAAATTTCTCCCTAAAGTGGTCAGAAAGCAAGCCCCGGGTGCCAATCTCTCCATAGGGAATGGCGTTTCCCAGAGGGACTATGGCAAATTTCCACAAACAACTGCGATGTGTTTCTCCCAGTCTGGAGTGCAAGAAATCCAGGTGTCCACAAGGCTAGTTCTCTTTGGGGCCTTGAGAGAGCATCTGTTCCAGGCCTCATCCTTGGCTTTTGTGGCTTCAGAAATCCTTAGGGGTTCTTAGCTGGCTGTAGACACGACACTCAATCTCTGCCTCTGTTGTCACGCCGCATTGTCCTTTCCATGTCTCTATATCCAAATAGTCTTTTAAGAATTAATTAATTAATTAATTAATTAACTAACTTGCAGTATTCAGGGGTGGAACTCAGGGCTTCACATGTACTAGGCAAGTTCTCTAGCACAGCACTTGGCAGCCCCAGCCCCTTTTATATTCTGTATTTTGAGATAAAGTCTTGCCATGTTGCCCAGGCTGCCTCTGGCTGCCTGGTCACTGGGATTCCATGCAGGTACCACTGTGCCTGGCCCCGACTGTTCTTTAATAAGGATGCCAGCCTTTGGATTTAAGGCCAGCTCTGCCCTGGTGTGATGTCATCTAGCTTGAGGATGTCTGCAAACAGCCTATTTTGGAAAGGTCATATTCACAGACCTGGGCTAGGATTGACCATACCTTCTGGGAGATGTAATCAACTCCTGACAGGGAGCTGTCCTCAGGAAGTGGAATTTGCTGCTGAAGCATTTTGCAAGTAAATGTCATCTGTTTCCAAAGCTCAGGACAGGTCTACCTTTTTGGGGAGCCCCTCTCCTGGCTCCTTTGGCCCTGTCTGTGCTCTACAGCTGGTTCACAGCTTCTACGGGTTTTGGTTACTTCCAGTCCTGCCTCTGGCCCTGCCTATGCTCTATAGCTGGTTTACAGACTCTATAGGCTCTGGTTACTTCCAGCCCTACCTCTGGCCCTGAACAATACATAGATTGGACACATGGTGGTTCTCCCTCCACATTGTAGCTACTGTGTAATCATCTCCACCTCAGGGCCTTTGCATATGCTGTTCCATCTGCCTCTGCCTCGAGTACTTTCCCTCTAACTCTCTGCGTTTTTGCCTCCCTCTTATTGTTCCAGCCTCCATTCCAATGCTCTCTGCAGTAGAACTGCCACTGGCCACTTGTGTACCATGCTTTCTGAGGCTCACTCCCAGCTACTCTTTCTCTTTATCACCTTTGTAGAAAAGTTCCACTGAGCCTGTTCTTCATCTGTCTCAACAACCAGATGGAAACTTCATAAAGTGGGAGCTCCCTGGTCTCTGCTGCTGCATCCTCACTTTTAGAACACCACCTGGCACCTGGCAGGTGCTCATGAATATTCATAGATGAGTAAAATACTATGAGTTATTCGAGTCTAGGATACGTGCCCACCTCTCCTCATCTTTGTGTAGCACAGAGGGCCCAGGAAAGCCTTCACATTCATAAGGCTCTCAGTGAATGAATGAATGGAGTGAATTAGTGAGTTTATTTTTTGATGTGTTGGACCCTTAATACTTATTCAACAGAAAAAGTAGGATCTGGAAAACATTCTGTTTTATAATATAGTTTCACTCTTTTACTAAACTCAATTATATATCGTTCATTTTCATGATTTTCCATATCTACACACCACTAACACAATCATTTCTGTAATATATTCTTTAAAATAACTTGATTTTTAAACACAAATCAATTTATTCTGTAATAAAACTTTTATTGTTATTGTAAATGGGAAGCCAAATGGGTTTCCCGTTTACAATAAATAGAATGTAATCCTTGAAGCTAACTATGATAAAATGAAACGCTACTGTTAAATTCTTGCTGCACAGCAAAGGCTCCAGGCATATGGTGGGAATTTTTGCTGTGAAAGGAGGTCAGGTGTGAGCTGGAGGCACAGTGCAGGCTCTTGCCCCTGGGGAAGCTGGGCAATGGGTGCTGGACTCGCTCTCTGATTTCTTACAACTGCATGGGAAACTGTAACTACTTCAAAGTGAAAAGGAAAACTTTCAAAGGAGCTTGGCAAGTGTCTAGGGGTTGTAGACAGGAGCGCCATCTCCATTCTCTCAGGCACATGGAAAAATTGCCGAGAGGACATGAACACCTTGTGGTGTGGCCTGGGCTCCAGGTTAGTTCATCTGGGGCAAGAGCAGCAGTATGTGGCCGGGCATTGGGAAACATGGGCACAGGAGGACACAGCTGCCAATGGAGTGCAGCGGTCACAGCCCTCTGGACTTAGCCTGGACCCTGCCTGTGATTCTGTAGGATAGGCCCTGGGTCCAGACTCTACCCACCCACGATCTGCCAAGGGTATGGATCACAGAAACCCTTACACACTATGGTGGAGGGGGACAGTGGACAGCCACTGGGAAGATACATCACGAACTGCTAAGTTAAACATATCCTGTTCCTGGGTCTCTTTGTTCCCTTCTTAACCTTTCACCTTGTTGTTGCCAGGTGCCATTGAGTCAGGTTCGACTCATAATGACCCTCATAGGCTTTTCGATGACTGTTTGGGGAGTGGGCTGCCAGGTCCTTCTCCTGTTTTTGTGGTGCCAGGGATCAATTCAAGGGCCTCAGAGACCACAGTGGAGCACTCTACCAACGGAACTATACCCCAGTGCCTAGCCATTCACCTGTTGTTGTCGTTAGGTGCCATCCAGTTGGTATCCACTCAGCAACCCTACGTACAACAGGTGAAACACTTTATCAGTGCTTCTCTGCTATTCATAGGGTTTTCAATGGTGGATTGATTTTTAAGAGTGGGCTGCTGGGTCCTTCTCCCAAGCCTACAGCACCTGTTGTTCTCAGGTGGTCTCCCATGCAAATATTAACCAGGCCTGATTCTGCTTAGTTTCCGGGATCTGACAGGATTGGATGCCACAGGGCTATGGCTGCAGGCAGAAATTCACCTAGGCAACATAAAAATACTTTACCATACAAGGCTTATACACAAATACCCACAGCTTTATTCAAAATAGTTTGAAAATGAAGAAAAACTACCCAACAGGTGTTCATTAGATCAACAAATCATGGCGCATTCACACAGTGGAAATCTCTCCAGCCATGAAAAGAATGAAGTACTGATGTGCGTTAGAACATGGATAAGTCCCAAAGAGATTTTGCAGTGGAGAAGTTGGTGGAATTATGAAAATATGTGCTGTATGTTGCAATTCGCAGTAAGTTCTAGAGCAAATAATGCTAACCTGTGGTGAAAAAGCAGACCAATATTTGCCAAGGTTGTTTGGGTCAGACGGTGACAGCAAAGGGGTTCTAAGGGACATTGTGTGATGCAGGATGCTCCTTTGTCTTGGCTGGAGGGATGGCGACACCAGAGCATGCATTTGCCAGACCTCATCACTCTGCACTCTTGAGAACCATGCATTTTATTTCATGCAAAATATTTCCATAGAGTTGGGTTAAAGTAAATTGGCATATGTTGTACCTCAGCCTCACACTTTGCATGCTTAATCTGAGTCCACCAAGTTCTTAACAGGCTGTTGACCCCCAGGTGTGCTCCTCGGCCAGGGAGGGACACTTGGGGCCCGCAGAGAAAACAAATCATGCCTGAGGAGCCTAAGGAAGGTGTGACGTGCTTTACTCTGAGGTGATCCTCTCTCCTTCCTCTGTGTGCCCCAGAGTCTCTCCGTGTCCCCCAGTCCTTTCTGTGGCCTGTCTGTTCAGCTCGGGCCGTGTTCTCTTGGGTGCATCTCTCTGTGCCACCAGTGCTGATGGAGGGACTTTTAAGGCTTTTACACAATAGTGGCCGGTCACCAGCTCATGTTCCAGTCATCTCACAATCCAGTCACACAGGACATGTGTCTGGAAGGTTCCCTGAGATAAAGTGTATATACATGCAGGTGGTTACACAGCCGAGATTCAGCGTGATGAATGGGGCATGCGTTAGCCAGGGACACGTGCGTCGTCAGTGTCCTGTCATCTCTGTCTGTTTATATTCACATTGTCATAAGGGCAGCACGACCTGCTCAGCACAGGCCCTCTGAGCTTGGGGCCTCTGTCTTCGGCCTCCCTCCCTCCCTTCCTCTCCCCGTGGTCCCAGCTTCTCTGACTGCCTTTCATGGGTAGAGTTCCTCAAAGACAATCCTTTCCCTGCCACTGAAACTAATCTAGTCCCCAGCCTTTATGGCCCCATCACCTGACTGCAGCGGTCAGTATCTTCATGTCATGCCTGCAGCACCATTGGTCACAGGCTCCATAGGTGTGAAGCCCTTGTCTGCTTCATCACTGAAGTCCTGCATGGCCCCAGCACAGTGGCCTCTCCACATGCAGTTGCTGAATGAATCAGTGAGGACGTTATCTAGAACCTGGCTTTCCCACCTCGACGTAAATGAGGGGCCTGATTGAGGACTGGGGGAGAGAGAAGAGAGTGAGGTTTCCCAAAGGCGGGACACCCTGGATGCCAGCCCTGGGCCCAGGCTGGCAGGGATCCCAGAGTCGTTTTGGTGGTAGAATGAAGAAGATTCCACACTTGTGGCTGCTTCAGGGGAGAGGAAGGAAACTGGCATGACCACAGGACAACCCCCAGTTACCGGGGGTGGTCCAGACATGGCAGTGGGCTCCAGGCAGCCCGAGGACTTCAGTGTGTCCCCAGTGTGTTGCAAGAGGCAGCAGACAATTTCCCCAGACTTCTGAGACTGTCAGGGCCCAAGTGGCCTCAACCCAAGGGGTCTCCTGAGTCTACAGGGGTAGAAGAGGAAGAGGACAGTGAGACAGAGGGCAGGAGGGTGAAGCCAAGGCAACCAGGAGCAAGATTCTACCCTTCCCTCTCCCGGGGTGCAGCTGTGTGGACAACTCCAGACTGGACCCAGGTCTGGGGGGAACAGGGACCCTGGAGCCAACTGAGATGTAGTTAGCTTTCATTTCCTGTGACAATGGAGGCTTGACATAGACACTGACTTAGCTAAAAGCAAGGCAAGGTACTGTTCCTTTGCACCTATGCTTTGTAGACTGGGTTTAGCTTGCAGAATTCTTACTTGATTAAACCTGGGATGAAGGGAGGCCAAAAAGTCTCTGGGAAACTTCTGGGAAAATGAAAACAGGAATCAGCTGGTTCATCCATTGAGCCCTTCCTCATTCATTCATTTATCTGTCAAACGTTTGCTGAGCACCTATTACCTTCTAGACATGGGGACACTTCCTGGGGATGTAAAGATGAACAAATACTGTACCAGCCTGGAGTCAAAAGAAGATTCTGGAAGCCGCTGGGTTTCACTCTCCCAGCTCAGCACCAAGTGGTTTCAGTCATTTCCTGCTTCTAATTTCTGCAAAATATATAATTAATAAACCCATTTTCCTTCCTAAACCAACAGCTTTGAAATTGAGCCAGTTCTGTGCACACTTGTTCTTTTCAGATCAAAATGATTACTGAGCAAGCAGGTAGGTTTGGAAGGAAGCATCTGTGCAGAACCACAGCAGCAGGTGAGGGCAGGCAGCTCTGTGCATCTGGGGTGGCAGGGGTGTGCAGGACGCCAGCAGGTGAGGCAGGGAGCAAAGGCCTCCTTTGTTGGCTCTGGGGCACCCACCTTCCTCACCATGCCGGGGTGCAGCCGGGAGGGGCACTGTGGGAGGGATCAGACTCCTGCCTGCAGATGATCTGGCAGTACAGCGCATATTTTCCAGACTCTTTACGCAGTGGGCACCGTAGGTGACCTCAGTGTGAGCCAGAGAGGTGCAAAGAGCACAGTGTGGAGAGCCCAGTGCAGCGACCCTCAGTGACTGGGCTCCAGGGTCCTGGGGCTGAGGTGCCAGGTGGCTTGGCAAGAACACTAATGTGGTTGGGCAGGTCCCCGGATGACAGCATAGTGCCCTGTCGCCTGGCATTCAGGCTCAATTCTCTGGCCTTCCTGTGAATATCAAGCTCTCCCTACGGTTTCTGCGGAATTCCTTCTCCTAAACTTTCTGGATGCATTCTGCTTCCCACAACTAACAACTCACGTCACAGAGATGCCAGATGTTTGGCTTCTTGTGGAAAATCCTGAAAATCTTTAGAAGCTGGAATGGATCTTCACAGAGCGATGACCTCCTAAGCCATATAGAGGTGACCTCCTTGTGGGGAGCCAAGTGCTGGCCAATGCACTAACGCACCACCCAGCCTGGGACGTTTGCCCCTGACATTCTGTTACCTGTCTGGTCCTATCATCACCTGAGCTCTGGTCTGACTGGAAATCACTCAGATGCACAGAAGCCTCAGTGTGGTAGTCACGGCACCCAGGATGCCCGCCCCCTGCTCTTTATCTATCATGTATGTATGTATGTATGTATGTATGTATGTATGTACGTATGTATGTATGCATCTATCTATCTATCTATCTATCTATCCATCTATCCATCTGTTTATCTATCTACCTACTATCTATCTATCATCTATCTACCTATTTATTTATTTTATTTTTCCTATTTGGACCAAAAAATAAAAATAAAAAACAACCCAGTATTCTCTGAGTGACCTACTTAATCACTTTTTAAATGGAAGTGTGTAGTTTTCTCCTTATGTCTGCAACACATGACATCAAGGCACAGAAACAAATAGAGGAGTGGAAAGACGGATCAGAACATTGAAATCTGGAGAGATGTCCTTTTCTCCTGATGGGAACTGCCGGCATGGGGTTGTGGACCATTAATATGCCATTTGTACACTAGGAGAATATCACGTTCGCAGAAACTAATCTATCAGCTTTCTCTGTGGTGACCAACACTGTCAGCTTAACAGCCACCAAAAAGCTGATGATGTGGAACAAGACTAAATAGCAAAGCAAATAGAGAGATGCACGCGACTCCTCAGATGCCTAAGTAGATTAACCTGCTTATCGATTAGCTGGCTCGTAAATTAATGAGTTACCCCATTAATTATGTGTGTCTCCATCCAAGGCCTTGTTGGATTTCCGAGGGTAAGCAAGCGGGTGAGGAATGAAACGAGGAGGACGCAGTGTGTGGGATCCGAGTTCACGTTGCCGTTTTTCTGGAGGCTTCTGCCCGCATCAGGGTTGCCTTTGCTGTGTGTCTCTGTGCCGCGGTGGGCAGCAGGCCTGTGCCTCCCTCTGGACTTTCACTCAGGCTCCCACTCCCTTTGACAGCTCTCCAGGAATCTGGCTACTGCTGAAATTGCCACTCTTGGTTTCTGCAAAGAGCTCTGGGAGAAGAACCACCCCTGGCCTGGGAGATGCAGGCGGGGCCTCCTGTTGGTCCCCACGCTGCCCCTCCATACAGCGCTGCACTTCCTCCTTCCACCTCTGTCTCCTTAGCCAGGCATGAGCTTTGTGACAGCAGAGTGGGCATGGACCCTTCTCGGCCTCCTCAGGGTCCTGAGGGCTGGGCTCCTGTCACCAAAAGCCCAGCAAGGTGAGAAATGACACTGCTGTCCACAGCCTTGGCGCAGGCCAGACTTGAGGCCTCCTTCGTGAGTGTGCCGCTTCTGAGGACGGCCATGCTGGCAGGGACGCTGAGCCTGGGGTCAGAGAACCCTCCCAGTGTCAACACTCCTTCCAGAAAGTTACTTCTTAGTCTATGAGCTGAAGTGCCCAGAAGCTCTCCCTGGGGTCCCTTCCAGTGACAGATTTGCTCCTGCCCAGACAGCTCCCAGCCACCTGGCTGCCTTTGCTGTCACCTGCTGGTGCTGCCTGCTGCATAAGCCCCCCTCTCTATCTCCCAGTCAGGCACGTCTGTGGATTTTGGCAATTCGCTC
Source organism: Pedetes capensis (assembly GCA_007922755.1). Classification (NCBI taxonomy): domain Eukaryota; kingdom Metazoa; phylum Chordata; class Mammalia; order Rodentia; family Pedetidae; genus Pedetes; species Pedetes capensis. The sequence goes on from VMDO01008566.1 coordinate 43,055, forward strand.
CATTGACTGGATGTTTCTTCTATATCTAACATAAATTCCTTCATGTTTCAGATAGGTCAGCTTCATCCTGTGATATAAATATGTCTCTATTTTTAAAACATTTTTGTATATCTTTAAAAAACTGGGAATAAAAAAGTACAGTTTTTAGTTCTTTCTTTTGTCTTTTCTTTTTCCTTTTCTTTTTTTGTCTTGTCTTTTTGTCTTCCTTCCTTCCCTTCCTTTCTCCCCCCCCCCCCCCCCCCCCCCCCCCCCCCCCCCCCCCCCCCGCCGTGCTGGGGACTGAACCCAGGGCCTATGTGCTAGGCAAATACTCTACCACTGAGCAAGTTTTCCATCCTGAACTAAGAATTTTGGCTACTGAATCCTCTATAGCAGCTGTCCCCACTCTTTTTGGCACCAAGTACCAGTTTTGTTGAAGACAACCTAATGCTGCCACAGATCAGACAGGAGGTGGAGCTTAGGCAGTAATTGGAGTGACAAGGACCAGGAGCAGCTGTATATACAGATGAAGCTTCACTGGCTTATCTGCTGCTCACCTCCTGCTGGGGAGCCCTGCTGTATTGGTGAGCTGACCCTGGGTCATCTATTTATGCAGGTAAATGAATGGCTGATGATAAGAACAGCTTCTCATTGTACACTCTCCAGCTTTTCTGTTTATACACTAAGGTTTTTGGTGTTGTGTTTTGCTGTGTTCAAATACCTTTTACTTGTCTTCCTCACATTTCTTTGAACTGGATGGCCTGGTAGGGATTGTTTAATTGCCTCATTCGTTGTCCTCAGTATTGGTCAGGGCAGGAGCAGACTATTTTGGTTCCGTCTCAGCTTTGCCACTGATCCTCACACACCTCTTCTCCCCTCTCTGAGACTCAGTTGCTTCTTCTTCTGTAGAAGAAGAGTGTGGATGAGATGATTGCTGGGCATCCTGCAGCCCTGAGATTCTCAAGCTCGATGGTGCTCCCACACACAGGCAGTGGGTATGAATTTCCACACATCTTCTGGAACATGTGAGGACAAAGTGACTGGTAGCATTCTCCTTTGGAAGTGTCAACCTGGAGCAAAGTAGTTACTGAAAATAGATGCTCAGAGCAGTTATGTACAGAGGAAAGTGTTGCATATCAAAGCAGGCTCTTCTCGGCTGCCTCCAGGGCTGTTACTCTATTTATGAGGACCATTTGTCTTTTATCTTGGCCCTGTGTGCAAGCAGTGAGATCCACAAAAGACAGCATCATTTGTTCCATTAAAACTCAGAAGCCATCACCACATTAAACAGGGAAATGGGCTCCTGACTTTTTTTTTTACTATATACATTTTAAAAAATTCCAATTTGGGTTGAAGTTGAACTAGTTTTGTCTTTCTGCTATGGATATAGAAGCTCCAGATAGAGAAAGCCAGAAAATTAATAATTCAACCATTCTTATGTGAGGCAAATTCTCTGAAAACAAAATAAGGGAGCAAATTATGATGCATAGCAGGAACTCAATAAAAGTTCAATGAATAAAGGAATGGATGAGTGAACCATTGTGCAGGAAAATATGTGTGGCTTCTGCAGTTGTGAATTCTCGATTTTCCAGTTGTTTAATCAGCCAAGGAATGGCCAGCATGTTTAAGCTGCAATAAGAGTGCATTGTTTTTGCAATACTGGTCTGGTTCCTAGCTAATCTGGCAAGGAGATAGTGGCCCAGAGGATAGATAATACCCTAAGCTTTGTATATCATGGCATTCACCTAAAAGGCTTGTAAAACATGATGGCTCACAATGCCTCCCTTGGAGATTCTGCTCAAGTGTGCCTGGATATTGTATAACTCTGGTTCTCAAACTTGGCCATATATTGGTACCTCCTAGAAAGCTTCAAAACATACCCATACCTAAGTCTTGCCATCAGAAATCCTAATTAAATTGTCCTGGGCTATGGTGTGGGCATAGGAATGTTCCAAAGTCCTGTGGGTGAATCTCCCATATAGAGAAATTTGAGAACCACTGCTGTGAGCTTAACAAAATTCCCAGGAGACTTTTATGATGTGAAGACAAACTCAGAGAATCATCTATCACAGGACTGAGTATGTGAAGGAATTTATAAAGAGACTTTGATTTGGAATATCTGATAGCATAGATAACTTTACACCCTTCTCATATAAAAATCAAGAAATGGTAGGTATAAGATAAATGTAGTTTTAAATATATAGCTGATATTGCAAAAAAGAAAATTAAATCCCATAGTTCAATTTAAAAAATTAAAAAGAACTGAAAAATAAGCTGCAATCCTATGCTCCAGCATTGGAGTTCTTTATTCTAGCTGCAAATAAGAATCACCTGAGGATATTTTAAAACCACATTAATGCTCACTTTCACCCCTGACCTATTAAGTAAATATCATTGTGGATAGGGACCAACATCAGCCTTTTTTAAGTACCCCAAAAGATTCTTATATGCAGCCAGGTTAATTTGAGATCTTGAGTTTTAACTTCGTTATTAAATTCAGAAGCAAACCATGGATACTGATTATCACATTATTCAACATTACCCTGAATGCCTTAGCCAATACAGCAAGACAGGAAAATAGAAAGAAAACAAACAAACAAACAAACAAAAACAAAGAAAAAGAACTGAAAACTACAAGGAAAAGGGTTGGAAAGAAAAAACTCAATAGTCATTAATTGCAGATGTTATAACTGTCTACATAAAAAGCCAAGACAGTAAACAGGAAAACTATGAGAATAAAAGGTTGAACCACATAGGTAGACATAGAGCAATGAAAAATTAGTTGTATTTCTAAATACTAAAAATACAATTAGATCATGTCATATTTTAAAATAATATTCACAATACCAAAACCCCTCTAAAATAGTTAAGAAGTGATCTTACATGAGATGAACATGTCCTTTATAGAAAAGCAAATACAATTTTAGTAAAGTAATAAATGAAGAACCAAATACATAATGAGGTATACCATGCTCATGGATGAGATTTAATATTTTAGTTTATTCAATAAATACATATGAATCAGTTTGTATTGTGAGAAAACATGTCCTACTCAATGGGGTTTCTATTATAATGAATAGTACATTGGAAATTAATGAATCATTTGGAGAGAAAAATGAAGCAAATAAAAGAAGTTGGGAATGTTGCAGTGAAGGGGATTGCTATTTTATACAGGAGGACCTCAGGGGAGGTCATTCTACTAATTTTCCTAATTATGTGTCAACTGATCAGAGACTGGAAGGAAGCCAGGAAGTGTGCTAGATGGATATTGGGCAAATATTGTTTCAGGCAGAGAGTGAATGCATACCAAATGCCTCGTGAGGGTGCACACTGTACTGAACCTGATATGGCTGCTGTGTGAGTGTGTGCCATAGGATGGTGGGATTCCAGGCAGGAGAAGCCAGCAGGTATAGCTCAGGGAGCCCCTAACGGCTTCTTACTGTGAGGAGGGTGGTTTTTATTAATGGCTTCTTATGTGAGGGGTTTGGTTTTCATTACTAGTGAGATAAGAATCCATTGGACATTTTTAAAACAAGGAAGCAACATTAATGTGGGTGATGAGTGGTTTACTCGCTTCTCTGTGCCAAGAAATTAATGGGAGCAGAGGCAGAAACTGGGATACAAATTTGAGATATTTGCCATAATCCAAGTGACCAGCATCCAAGGTGGTCATGATGCAGTTGGTGATGAGGAGCCAAACTTGGGTTATGCTCTGAAAGTAGAGCCACCAGGGTTTGTGACCAATTATATATGGAGAGTGAAAGAAAGAGAACAGGAGTGCAGGCTTGGCCAGAGCCATCTGGGGGAGATGGTGGAGGGGCACACTGAAGAAAGGAAGGGAAGTAAGGGAAGTTTGCTTGGGAATCTGAGAAGTTTCAGACACTGACAAGAATTCTGACATTGCTGGTGCCTGTGAAATTCTGGAATTGGAGGGAAGTGGGTAAAGTCTAGCCTGAACATAAAAGTTGGGAACTTACTGGCATGTGGAAGGCATTTAAAATAAAAAAACACTCTGGGAAAGGGAGGGAAAATCTTCCTAAAGAGTGGTCATAGGCCTAGCAGCATCATTTATTACAAATGTGAATTCTCAGGCCCAGCCCCAGACCTCCTGAGTTAGGAAAGGCAGGTGCAGCCCGACCCCATGCTGGAGTCTCCTAGCCACAGCTCCAGTGACTCCCCACAGACAGAGCACACATCTGCTCTGAGTGCTGAGCTCCGGGGACTGCCAAGGCTCACAGGGCAGGCTGTGGAGATAAGAAAACACCAGACAAGGAGCCAGAAAGGGAGAGCAAGTGAAGTAATACTAGGAAGATGGAAATTCTCCCCGGAAAAAGGCACAAGTTTAATGCAATCCCCAGCAAAATCTGTGAAGTTAACAGAGCTTGACAGCTGACTCGAAAAGTCATATGACCGAGTAAAGGGCCAGAGCTGGATAAGGCAGGTGTGAGAAGGAAGCAAGCAAGCTTAACCTCAGTGGGAATCATGATAGCCATGGATTTCTGTTCCAGAGAGAGAGAGAGATTGCACCTCTAATCAATAGAAGGGAAGAGCTGCTTAATAACTGGTGTAGAGGCAACTGGCTAGCCATATGGAAACAAATATATTTAAATCCCTACACAACACAGATACAAAAATATATTCCAGATGGGCTAAAGGCCGAAACGTGAAAAGCACGTGTTTCAAAAAATATATAGGATAATATCTTTATCTCAGTGGGATAGTAAAACAGTTCTCAAGAATAAAGATTTAAAAAATTTGAACTCAACAAAACTTGAAATATTTGAATGATGAAAGCCAGTTTCACAAATTGGGAGGAAAGGTCGGTAACATGCACCAGAGGCAAGACTTGGTATCCAGAATATTAGGGATAAGGAAATTATTTTTAAAAATGCTAGCAAAGTTAGGCGCAGTGGCTCCCACCTGTAATTCCAGCAACTCAGGAGGTAGAGGCAGGAGTATCACAGGTTCCTGGTTAGAGGCAGCCTGTGGAACTTAGCAAGAACTTGTCTCAAGAAAAGAAATTTAAAAGGAGCTGGGAGTGCAGTCAGGGGTAGAGTGCTTGCAAAGTATGAGAGCATTCCGTGGCTCAGCCCCCCAGTACTGAAAAAGGGGGAAGGGAATCTGGAAAAACACTTTAACAAGAAATGCATAGTAAATGTGCAACAAATATTTGACACGAAAATGCTGGGCATGGACAGTAAGGAGTAAAATACAAGACCCAAAGATTAGCCATACTGGCAACAAAGAAGAAGGACAAGACCAAACTGCACTAGCTTCCTCTGTTGTTGTTGTTAGGTGCTGTTGAGTCCATATCCGACTCATATTGACCCTGTGTACAACGGGAGAGAGTATTGTTACTGCTTCTCTGCTATCCATAGGGTTTTCAATGGCTGATTGATTTTTGGGAGTGGGTTGCCAGCTCCTTCCTCCAAGCCTACAGTGGCTGGTATTCCCAAGTGGTTTCCCATCCAAGTACTAACCAGGCCCATCCTGCTTAGCTTCCAAGGTCTGATGGGATCAGATGCCACAGTGCTACAGCTGCAGGCAGCTTCCTTTTGTTGATGTTGTTAGGTGCCGTCAAGTTGGTATCTGACTCATAGCAACCCTATATACAACAGGGGAAACACTATTGTCAGTGCTAGTCTGCTGTTCATAGGGTTTTCAATGGCAAATTGATTTTTGGGAGTGGGTTGCTGGGTCCGTCTCCCAAGCCTACAGCACTGGGTGTTCCCAGGTGGTCTCCTATCCAAGGACTAACCAGGCCTGACCCTGCTTAGCTTCCAGGATCTGATGGGATTGGATGCCAAAGGGCTATGGCTGCAGGCCACAGCTTCCTCTAGATGCCTACAAATTTTGTCACTTGAGAAAACACAAATTTATTCTTTTATAGATCTGGGTCTCAGATGTTGGAAATCAGTCTCAGTGGGCTAAAGTCAAGGTCCTGCTGAGCTGCTCTAGGAAGATTCCTAGCCCTGCCTTCCCAGCCACCAGAGCCATTGTGATCATATCGCTTGGTGCAGGGCCTGTCCTCCTTCGGAGCCAGCATAGCCTCTCCCAGGCTCTCTTGGCCTCCATACCCATGTCGCCTTCTGCCTCCTGATCTCACCTAAGGTTAGACTCATGAGGACAGTCCAGGATCCTCTCCCCACTCAAGATCCTTAAAGTAACCCATCGGCAAATTCCTTCTGTCATATAAAGTAACATTTAAAGCTCCCAGTGGTTAGGGGAGAACATGTGGGAGCTTCGTTCTGCTCATCACATGCACCTTAGAGAGATGCCAAGCACGGGGAAATCTGTGCATTCTCCAGCCCAGCAGCGCTGACAGTGTGCACACAATTTCACTTGGAGGTGTCTATCTTAGAGGTACATGGAAGGGGAATTGTGTGCGCACTGTCAGTGCTGCCCGGGGTGACTCCAGAAGCAATCCCAAAACGATCAGCCATTGGAAACCCTAAGTAGGGGTTGCTGTGAGTCGGACTGGACTGGACAGCTGGGATTTAGCTCAGTCAGTAGAGTTCTGCTCTGCACTCTCTGGGGCCCTGGGTTTGATCACCAGCATTGCAAAAACAGGAGAAGGAACTGGCAACCCACTCCCAAAACAATCAGCCATCAAAAACACTGTGAGGGTCACTATGACTCAACAGCACCTAACCAACAACAACCATCTTAGATCTACTCATACATAGCTACATGCCAGAGTGTTCATGGAGGCACCATATGAAGTAGCAAATAAAGAAAGAAAGTCAAAAAACAAATTGGTTCTCAGAAAAGGAATGTATAAATAAATAAGGAATGTATTTACAGTAGGATGCTGTGCACTGGGAAAATAAACAATATCAACATGTATCAATAATATGCATCAAATGTATATGAACAAAGGTACTTTGCAAGAGGAGGAATATGAATGTTCTGAAATAATTAACACAGAAAAATATGGGTATTTTTCATAAATGCATACATATGTTGTCAGCCTAATAAGTCCAAGGAATGATGAAGGAGGATTTCAAAAGAGGTTTACTTCCAGAGAGAAAGTTGGGAGAAGGATCAGACAGAATTTTGTTCCACATCTTGGCAATTTTTTTTTTAACTGGCAAAACAATAGTGTTTATCTTTTTTAATCTTGGTGATGAAAACATGCCTATTGCTTTCTGGACTTTCCTCAAATGTCATACATTCAAATAATAAAAAAATAAAAGCAAGAGTACCTGCTGATCCCCTATTGAAAAGTCTCCCTCCTTGCCTTTGCACCAATAAGAGATTGGTTTTGTGCTAACAATAGATGCCTTTCAAATACAGCAGAGCCACTTCCTGTTGGACTCTCCCCAGCAGCTGCTCCTTTTGCTGTGGTCACAGCACTCAGTGTTCCTTCTGGTAAATGAGCCCCTCCCCGACCTCTCCTGGCTAAGCTCTGGGTCCCACATGCCATGCCTTGGCCCCGAGAAGACCAACCTATCTCAGAATGTCCAATGATGGAAAATGACCAGTGCAGTCCATCCTTCAAAGACACTTGAAGGATTATGGCCAGAGGTGTCCCTTAGATGGCTAGAGAAGCTCTGGTCCCTGACCACCTCAGAGCTAGCCCTAGTCACAGGAGGGCTGAGAGCCCTGCCCTGAGCTGCCCCTTGTCCCTCAGTCCTGCTCTTTGCCACCACATCCCCTCTACTCCATGTGACCCTTCCCCCAGCCTCTGCTTCCAGGGGACAGTGGCTTGAGCAACACCCCCTCTATGATTTCATTTTTGCTAGGGAAGATTCCAAACAGGCAGAGGAGCAATGAACAACAAACCCTCTGCCCCATTACCCAGTTTTATTGTTTGTTTGCTTGCTTGCTTGTTTATGCAGTATTATAGGGTTACTTGGGGCTTTGCACATGCTAGGGATGTGCTCCACCATTGAGTTGTACCTTCGGCTCCCTTTTTACTTTTTTATTTTGAGGCAGGGTCTTGCTAAGTTGCACTGGATGCCTCTGGTCTTGAACTTGAGATCCTCTTGCCTTAGCCTCCTGGAATTTCTGGGATGACAGGTGTGAACCACAGCACCCAGCTCCCATTACTCAGGTTCAACATGAAGATGCAGCCAGTCCTATGTCACCAGTGGTCCCCATTGCCCTCACTTCCTCCACCTCCCACTAAACCATTTAAAACAAAATAGCAGACCTTTTTTTCCCCACAATGAGCTAATAACATCACATCTAAAACTAATGATAACTTCCCAATATTATCCAATATTGATGGAATACTTGAATTTCCTAAGGCTTCATAAACATATTTATATTTAATTTCTTTGAATCAAGATTCAAAGTGTCCATTCTGCATTTGGTTGCTCTTTCCCTTGCATCTCCTTCACCTGTTTTCTCCTCCCTTCTCTTGCCTTCAGCTCCTGATATTTACTGATTGAAGAGTCTGGCTCATCTGTCCTGGAGAGCTTCCTGCACCCTCAGCTTTACAGATGACTCTTCATAGCGCCACTCCATGGGGTTTTTGTATTTCCTGCAAATTGGTAAACTAGGATTCACATCTGCAGGATGACTCACATTCTGGTGTATGTGTGTGTGTGTGTGTGTGTGTGTGTGTGAGAGAGAGAGAGAGAGAGAGAGAGAGAGAGAGAGAGAGAGACCTCCTCTGGGATATTCTGCTCCATGTTGCCTAGGGAATGCCACCTCCAAGCAGGATTCACTTGCAGGGAGGGAAGGGCCTAGATGGATTTACCAGGGAAATCTTAGGAGAAAGGGCCTGAACTCTAAGGGCTGCAATAACCCTTATTGTGATCCACTTTCTCATTTTAAATGAAAACTCATTTTCCTACCAAATATTTTTAAAGAAGTTCCCACAAGTTGTATTATAAACTTTAGGTCCCACAAAATCTGAATTTGCCCTTAATGAAGAAGGGAGGTATTGGAACTGGGATGCCTGCTATGGCAGGTGCGAGTGTGTGTGAACATGACTGTATGTATGTCTCTGTGTATCTATGTGCATGTGTGTTTGCGTGTGTAAAAGAGGTGGGGGGATGGTCTGGCATGGTGGGGCAAGGATGTAATCCCAGTAACTTGGGAGGCCGAAGCAGAAGGATTGGGAGTTCAAGGTTAGAGGCAGTCTGCACAACTTAGTGAGACCCTGTCTCATGATAAAAACAAAATAAGGGGTGGGGGTAGAGCTCAGTGGCAGAGCCCTTGCAAAATACGTACAAGGTCCTAGGTTCAGCCTCCCAGGACTGCAAAAAAGAAAGAAGGAAGGAAGGAAGGAGGGAAGGGAAGGAGGAAGGGAGGGAGGGAAAAGAAAAGAAAAAGAGAAAGAAAGAGAAAAGAAAGAAATACAAAAAGGAGATGGGGCTGTGACTCAGTGGTAGAGTACTTGCCCAGCATGACTGAGGCCCTGGGTTCAACTCCCATATTTCCCCCTCAATGAAAAATGTGTGCAGGTAGAGGAGGGGCAGGATTCTAGAAGGCACTGGGAACCTGGGCTCAGGCAGAGATGTGTGGAAGCCTATTGGGTCTGGGCAAGGGAGGTGATCAACCACAAAACAGTCCTTCAGCTCTGCCTCCAGGTCCCAGTGTCTTGAGTTGCAGGTTTGTGGTCCCTAGCTGGTACCTAGGACAACCCTGCATGATTTGCATGTGGCCTCCAGGGGAGAAAGCCAGGCTCAGAAAGCCTAGGCTGGGACTGGGTCCCCAGAAGAGGGACTGAGGCTGGGGGGATGTAGCCTCAGTTCACCACTTGCCTGCCCTGATGCCTGCAGAGACCCACATGCCTCCCGTTTCTTCTTCTCCCAGCTAGAAAGCAGGAAGGCGAGCGAGGAGGAGCTTGGAACATGGGCTCCTGGGCCAGCCCCTCTGTTCTGTGCAGGAGCAGGGCACGGTTCCCAGACCCCATTCCCGGTACAGTTTGCTTCTGGATACATGTGTGCACGTGCGTGGCACCCTCGGACAAAACCTTGTCATTAACTGCAGTGTGTAGTTTAGTTATTTAGAACAAATTGGCTTCCAGTGAGTTGTCAGGTTTTGGCAGGGAATTTGAAATGGCAGGGATGTTTCTGCTGCCTGGTATGATATTCATTAATCAGAATTTGCTTTGAATGGGCTCTTCCAAGGGGTCTGTATCAGCAGCCCAGCTCTGTATAAACAAAACTGTCTTCCTGTATACTGGGGTTGCTGGGAGGTGGAGGAGATGGGGTAGAACATGATCAGAGCATGATTTCCTTCCTCAGCAGCCGCCGGAGTGCAGAGAGGACCTACACACCTGGACTTTGAACTAGGGGCACGGGATGCAGAGATCAGTGCAATAAGCTGTGGGTCCCTGTCTGAGGGAGTTTGTGGGTGGCTCATGCCAGTTCCACATCTGTCTGTTCCAAGCATCTGTCTCTTTTGTATCTGACACAGGAGTCAAAGCCTGGGTCCCTGGGACTCATTTTGCACTGGGAGACTCAGTGAGGATGCCAGAATGAAAGGGATCAGCCGAATCCAATTCACTCACTCATACATTCATTCATTCATTCATTCATTCATTCATTCATGTGCTTACTGAGCACCTGCCATAGTCCAGCACCTGGGGGCGGGGCACAGGTGCTCTAAGGCAAGAAGCTCCTTACTGAGACTCGGCAGAGGTGGGGGTGGGGACAGCGTGGGGCTGTCATCCTATAAGTTCTTCCCTCTGCTTCATCTGGCTTCTGCAGCCCACTTGGAAGTCCTGCTCCTGCCTCTACTCCTGCCTGCCCACCCTCCAGGCTCCCGCAGGGACAGGGCTGGCCTTCCACACCGTCCCATGTGACTTAGGTCTCAGCATAAACTTCCTCTCCTTTCAGGAACTCCCTCACGACTCTGCAGCATGACTCTGTCTGCTACCTCTGAATCTGTCACCAGCAGCACAGCAGAGAGGTCCAGCTTGGCATGGCTGCCTGGCCTGGGGACTTTCCCTACTTGGGACCTGCAGTCAGCCTAAGCCGGGTCCTTGCTTCACAGAAAAGAATTTCAGGATAAGTCAGAAAGTAAAACAAAGTAAAACAAAGTCATAGGTTTTATTAGGTCCACACTTTAGAATGTATGACAGCACAGCTGGGGGAAGGGGGATGGAGAGAGAGAGAGAGAGAGAGAGAGAGAGAGAGAGAGAGAGAGAGAGAGAGGGGTGCACACTCAAGAAGCAGAGGTGGTCTTACCCAGAGAGTGAAGGGGGGAAGCCAAAAAAAAGAGGTCGTGCACATGTTCGCTCTGGTGTTATTTAACCTAGGAGACACCCCGTGTAAATTCAGTCCCAGGAGCCTGGTGTGTCATGAGCCTAGAGAGGTCCATTGCAGGCTGGGGAGGTGCCGATAAGATCAAAAGAAGGTCCATCCTTTAGGTTTTCTGTTGGGGGAACGTCCGGTCCATCCTTTAGGTTTTCTGTTGGGGGAACGTCCCTTTAGTAAACTGAGATCATATATTGTAGCAGTTTAAGAAAAAGGCCAGTGGGGAGTATCCTGGGCATGTCTCAAAGAAACACAGAATTACAGAGGGGAAAGCAAACGTAAAGGTTACATACATTTTGACCCCAAGCCTGGCTGATTGCTATTTTAACATTTGCGCTATTTAAAATATCTCTCAAAAATAGCGTCTTTATGTGAGGCTGTCCTCACAGAAGTGTTCTTTGTAGTTGTTGTTGTCAGGTGCCATGCAGTCATGTCTGACTCATATGGTTCTTGATGGCTGATTATTTTGGGATTGTTTCCAGAGTGGGCTGCCATGTCCTTCTCCTGTTTTTTTGCAGCACAGGGGATCAGACCTCAGACTGTGGAGAGTGGCACTGTAACCACCTGAGCTGAACCTCAGCCCATCTTCTTGGTAGTTGTGTCAAATTCTTGCCTCTCAGCCAGTGAGACACAAAGCAGATTTATCTCCCCAAATCTCACTGCATTTCTATCCTGCCTTACCCCTTCTCCTCTGGGCCCTTGTCCTCTTGACAGATGGCTGTCCAGTTTCTGTGCGATGACCAGCTGACATACCCAGAAGGGGTATGGGAATGGTGCCAGTCCTGTTTCCTGCAGCATCCTTGTTGCCCAGGACAGTGCCCAGAATGCAGGAGATGGCGAATAAATGTGCATAAAGCCAAGGACTGAATGAAGGAGGCAATGAATGATATTCCTACACCCGGAGAGCTCCAGAGTGTATCTGCCTTGAGAAAAGGGGACAAGGGCCAACAAGGAAGGTTAATCAGCTGTGTAGTATGGCAGAAAATGGTGGCCATCCATTAAACAGCCACCCCCATCCTTTCTCCCTGGCAAGAATTATAAAAACTTGAAAATGAAATATGTATTTATTATACATCAGTTTTATTTAAAATGCAAATAAACATTTCTCTCTGTAATGGGAAATTGTTCAAATAATGCTGAACATAAGTCATTAATCAATACAAGGGATTTAAAATGAATTATTTTTTTTTAAATAATAAAGACAAAAGGGACTTGGAGTCTATAAGCTGATTCCAAAATTGGGGTGAGTAGAAAACCTAGTGAAGGAAGCTGCTCTCCCTCCGCTTCTCTCGCCATTAAGGGGGGCCATGCAGCAAGGCTGTGGTGAGTAAGAAGTGAGCTAAGTCTTATAAGGGGAGTCCAGAAGGATGTTTACTTCTCTGCAAAGGAAGAAGGCACATTGTAGGTGTTGCCTTGTGCCCCTAAGTATTGATGTGATGAGTGGAGTGGCGGCAGCCATCTTGTGAGGACTTCAGCAAACACATGACCAAAGCCAGTACCCAAAAAGGGTGAGAGCAGAGGACAGAGTAAACCTGAGTATGTGATGGCATTGGTGAGACAGGGAAGCTGGCCTGTAGCCAGCCACCTCTGGACAACTTTACGTGAGAAAACGAGCTGTTTGTTTCAGGCACTGGAGCCTTCTCACAGCCTCATAGCACGTTTCTTCCTGGTGTGGCCAAGGCATGAGGCCCGGGCATGGGCTATTCTAGTTCTGAGCCACAGCACAGGTTAGTTCTGTACCTAGGCCTGGGCAGAGCCAGATGGTTACAGAGGAACCAAGGAGAGCTTGAGCTGGTCACCATCCATGTTCCCTCCCCAGCAGGCTGGCCCCCTCCAAACCCCTGGGAGGCTACAGAAACCATGGCAATGGCAGCAACTGAGCCATTGTGAGCCATGTATCTGCCAACAGGTTAATAGTGAAATGTATAAGGGAATCACACAACGTAGTAGCAAAATAAACAAATAATCTCACTAAGGGACAAGCACAGGATTGGATAGACACCTCTCTAAAGAAAACATGCAATGGCCAATACATGTATGAAAAGATGCTTAACATCATAGATCATCAGAAACGTAAATCAAAACTGCAGTGAGGGATCACTGCATGCCTGGTAGGATGACTGTTATTAAAAAAAGAAGAGGTAACAAGTACAGGTAAAGATGTGGAGAAAAGGGATCCATCATGCACTGCTGCTGGGGATGTAAATTGATATAGCTATTGCAGAAAACTGTAGAGCCACCTCAAAAAATTAAAAATTGAATTACTATATGACTCAGCAAGCCCTCATATATATGGGCCTAGGGTGTATATATGGGTCAGATGATAGAATGGTGCTTTGTACTCTCTGAAGCCCTGGATTCCATACTTGGCACCATAAAAAAGGGAGAAGGATGAGGCAATCCACTGGAAGCAATCCTGAAACAATCAGCCATTGAAAACCCTATGAGGGTTGCCATGAATGGGACACACGGCACCTAATAATAACAATATATCTGAGAGGAAATCTGCATCTCCTAAACACATCTGTACCCCAAGGCTCATTGCAGGATTGTTGATCCCAGTCAAGACATGGAAATAACCTAAGTGGCCATCATCAGATGAATGAGATTGTGGGACATACACACAGAGCAGAATATTATTCAGCCTTGGAAAAAGATATCCTGTCATTTTTGACAACATGGATAAGCCTGGGGGACATTATGCTAAATGAAATAAGTGGGACATAGAAAAATAGTACATGATTTCACTTGTGCAAGGAATCAAAAAAAGTCACACTCATAGAAATACAAAGCAAAATGATGGTTACGAGGTATAGGTGGGAGGGGGCAAATTGAGAGGTGTAGGTCAAAGGTTACAGAGTTGAAATTATACAAGACAAACAAGTCTAGAAACCTAATGTACAGCACAAGAAGAGTTGACAACAACATTGTGTTGAACACTGGGAATTTGCAGAGAGATTTCAGGTGTTCTTACTGTTCTACCCCCATGCAAAGGTGACCATGAGGTGATAGACTCATTGATTTGCTTGTCTGTGGGAATCTCACTATGTGTGCAGATAGACACATATACACATGTACATGTATATCTCTGTGTGTGTGTGTGTATATATATATATATATATATATGTCTATGTAGATGTGTAAACATGTATATATCTATCTTTAATTGCAATGTTGTATAACTCAAATATATACAATAAAAAGGTTTTTTAAAAAAATTTCTACCTTGAAAAGCATTTTGCACTGAAAATTCATGGCAATGAAAAAGTAGTTGAAATTAAAACAAAAACTTTTCTAAGGAGAGTTGACTGTGCTTCTCAAGTTGATGCATTATTGCACAGTTGTGTTGAGTGCACAGACTGCGCCCCTTTGCACCACCTTCTTCCCATTCCTATGACCTCTAGACCTTTGTGAAGAGGGATCTGAGATGAGAATTGATTCTCATTCCTAAGGGTGGCCTCCCTTTGGGGTTCTATTCCAAAGAGTTAAACGTCAACTAGATTCTTTCTTAAGTGAAAAAATGCCCCTTTGAGTATATGAAAAATGAGCATACAGAAAAGTATGGAATATAATGTCAAAGAGCCTATAGATCTGAGACCACAACTCAGCAAATATTACATTTTCCATTTTGCTTCAGATATTTTTAGGGAAATAAAATGGCACAGAGTCAGAGGAATTATCTTTTGAAAACCTCTCAGATCTACACCCTTCCAAATTTTGTGGTATCCTTTGGTCTATATTTTCATATTTTTTTTACTACAGACTTATATGACCAGTTTCAATATATAGTATTGTTGTTGTTGTTAGGTGCCAACAAGTCAAGTTCAACTCCTACTGACCCTATATACAGCAGAATGAAACATTCCCTGATTCTATGGCAGACATATGATATTATTTATGTTTAAGCCCATTGTTGCAGACACAGTGTCAATCCATGTAGTGGAGGGTTTTCCTTTATTTCATTGACCTGCCCCTCTCCCCAACATGATGTCTTTCTCCAGAGATTGGTCCCTCCTGACTACATGTCCAAAATATGTAAGAAACAGTCTAGCCATCCTTGCTTCCAAGGACCACTCTGGTTGCACTTCTTCTAGGACAGATCTGTTGGTTCTTTTGGCAGTCCATGGTATATTCAATAATCATCTCCAGCACCATAATTCAAAAGCATCAATTCTCCTATCTCCCTTGTTCAATGTCTAGCTTTCCCAACCATATGATACAACTGAAAATACCATGGCATGAGTCAGGTGCACCTTCATCTTCAATGTGATATCTTTATAATACTCTGAAGAGATCTTTTGCCACAACTTTTCCCAAAGCAATGTGTCTTTTTATTTCTTGACTGCTGTTTCCACAGGTATTGATTGTAGAACCAAGTAAAGCAAAATCATGGACAACTTCAATATTTTCTCCACTTATGGTGAAGTTGCATACTAACCCAGTTGTAAGGAGTTTTGTTTTGTTGATGTTTAGTCACAATCTATACTGAAGGCTATGTTCTTTGATTTTCATCAGTAAATGTTTTAAATCCTCTTTACTTTCAGCAAGCAGAGTTGTGTCATCTACATAACACAGATTGTTAATGAGTCTTCCTCCAATCATGATGCCACATTCTTCCTCATAAAATCCAGCTTCTTGGATTATTTTCTCAGCATATAAATTGAAGAGATATAGTGAGAGTATATACCCTAATGCACACCTTTCTCAACGTTAAATCAGGCAGTGTTTTCTTCTATTCAAACAACTGCCTCCTCGTTCATGTACAGATTCTTCATGAATACAATTAGGTGCTCTGGTATTCCCATTTTTTGAAGTGTTATCCATAATTTGTTGATCCCCATGGTCAAAAGCCTTTGCATAGTCTCTGAAACATAGACATCTTTCTGATATTCTCTGCTTTCAGCTAATATCCACCTGACATTAGCAATGATGTCCCTAGTTCCCCGCCCTCTTCTGAATCCAGCTTGATTTTCTTGCAGTTCCCTGTCTACATACTGTTGCAGTCACATTTGAATGATCTTTAGTAAACTTTTGCTTGTGATATTAATGATACTGTTCAATAGTTTCCACATTCAGTTGGTAGAAATACACAAAGTCATTATACAAAAAAGAACTGATAGATGATCAACCATTTCAAGAGGTTGCATATGAAGAGGAACCAATGGTATTGAAGAACAAAGTGGAAGCTGCCTTGAAGGAATTGGTGAAACACAAGGCTCCAGGAATTGATGGGATACCAATAGAGATGTTTCAACAAACAAACGCTGCACTGGAGGTGCTAACATGTTTATGCTAAGAGATTTGGAAAACAGCTACCTCACCAACTGACTAGAAAAGATCAATATTTGTGCCTATTCTCAAAAAAGGGGATCCAACTGAATATATAGTACTTAGCTTGTGTTTAAAAAGAGTAGTTTGTATCATATTCCACAAAACCTTCCAAACATGTTTCTTTTACTTCCCACTATACCATAATGTTGTTAAGATTTATCAATTGAGATGTATAGAGCTCTATTTTAGTCACCTTGTCTGCTGAATGTTATTTCATTAATAGTGAATTACTGTCAATGTATGTACACATATACACACATATTATCATCCTGCTGAAGAACACTGAGGCATTTCTGATTTTTCTCCACCTCCAAAATGATGCATGACAAAATATTGTGTTTGTTTGGTTTTTTTTGGAGGCAGGGTCTTGCTATGTAGAATAGGCTGGCCTCAAGCTTGAGGCCCTCCTGCCTCAGCCTCCTGAGTGCCGAGATGACAGGCCTATGCCGCCACCCCTGGCTGTGTGTGAATCCTAACATGTGTGTTTGGTTTTCAGGACAGGATGTGCTCTTTTCCCACAACAGCACTAAGAAGCCTCAGCGTGCACTACTGCTTCATGAAGTTCCCATCCCAGATGTCCACTGAAGCCAACAGAAACCCAGGCCAGTCAAGAGCAGCAGGCCCTCACTGCGGGTGTCTTGGCTTTACTACCTCAAGAAGCCATTTGGTTGACTACCTGAAGAATTACCAAAAACAAAATAAAATGCAGCAGAGAAAAACAGACACTGTGCCATGAAGTAAAGAAAGCCACACCTTGCCAGGTGGACCTGCTAAACTGACCCTGGTCATCTTCTCCTTTCCTCCCTGTGTGCCCCAGTGTGACATTTGAGGACAAGGGTGAGTGGTGGGAGGGAAAGAGTTTGGCAGGTGGAATCCTGGAATCTCCTGGCACAATTTAGCCCTTCATTACCTTGGAAATCACTTGTTCCGCATGTTAACATGGCCCTGGATGGCAGTGTGCAGAAAGCCTTTGGGCTTAATGAATTATGGAGCATGCATCTTCTTTCACCAGAATTAGTGTTTATTGATCAGTTTTCAAAACAAACAAAAATATTTTTGGAATGTGGAGGGGAAGAAGCTGACCAAATAGTCTCTGTCTTTGAGAATGAGTTCTTTATTTGCTTTCGTCAATTTGTTAAAATTGGTACTAAGCTGATCTGATCTTTGGTAAGTAATTTTTCACCTTACCTTGTCTAAAATGGGAATACTCCTGTGCGCTGAGAACAGGTGGTGATGAAGCCAGCAAGTCCCCTGAGGGCTCAGGAGAGAGGCTGGGGCAAGGCGAGGCCAAGTCTCCTGGCCTGTGGTCTACAGGGGGAAGGTAGCCACTGTGTGTGCGGGCAGAGACAAGCCAAGCATGAGGTGGGAGCTGGGGGCATCCGATCCTTCTGGAAGCTGTGATGCATGAAAGCATAGCTGACCTACAGCTCAGACCTCCCCAGCCAGTTCCTCTGTATAACAAGTGGTAGTTTTGTTTTGTTTTTAGCAGGGCCAGGGATTGAACCCAGGGCTCTTTGCATGCTAGGTGAGTGCTCTACCACTGGGCTAGGTCCCCAGCCTCTCCCGATTTGCTTTTCTTTCCCCCCCCAAAATTGTTAGACTTTGGAGCAACCAGCAAGAGGTTTGTCTTGTTGTCCTCATGGGGCCAGATGGGGTGTCCACGTGTGACATGTGTTAGCTGGAGCTGTAACTGATCTGCCTCTTTCTGTTCCCTTCTTGCAGAGCATTCTCAGACAGGCAACCCCCACCCCTAGTCCTCTGGCCCTGGGGCCAATTTGGCATTAATCCTACTTTACACAAAATCCTAAAACTAGGAGGGTAGAAAGCACTGAGTTGTCAGCTGATCCAAATCCCCTAGAGTTCTTTCCTTCCTTTGACGTCTCTTGGCCCATCCATTCTTTCTGTATTCACTTACCCTGTGTACACAGCACGGGTATCCATTGCACAGCTGTACAAATTCCTGATATAGTGCCAGGAGACATTGCACACTAGTAATGAGATAGAAAAAACACCACTTGCTGGATCCAGAAGGGTGAGTCTTGGCCCCCACGTGCTTTCTGGGGCTGAGGAACGGTGTGGGAAGATGAGAGACGCCTCGAAGGGCAAAGGCAGAGCCAGGCTGCAGAGGTTAAAGGGCCCCTGTGAGGGGGAGGAGGCAGCCTGGGGGAGGAATAGCCCAATGCAGCCCTCTGCTCTTCCCACATGCAGCCTCCCATCCGGTCATTCCCAGAGCCCCAGACTACACAGTGACATATCCACCTAGCATCTGATGTGTGTCCAACAGAAGACTGTGCCAGCTGGGCACCTGCACCATAGGCTGGAGGGCCTGAGGAGGAGGGGCCAGCTCCCTGCTGGGTCTCCAACTCAATCCCCAGACCCACAGGACCCGAGAGAGGAACCTGGAGAGTCGGTGCATCTTCACTTCTTCCTAGTACTCCATCAACTTTTCTTCTGATAATATCAGAGTCAACACAATCCCGTTAACACCAAGAGCTTGTATGAAGTTGGACAGTTTACAGATTGCTTGGGTTTTCATTTTCAATAGCATTGGGCTGCTCGGGTGCCGAGCTACAGCAGCCCCAGCCGTGGAAAATTGAACATTGTGGAGGCAGCAGAATTGAATTGCTCCTCCCTCCTCCTTAAGTGAGAAAAAAAAACCTGGCTGGCAGTGCTCAGGTGGTCTCACAAAACCTGACCCTCCTGGCACCTGGCGCAGTCCTGGCCATGTGTGTGGAAGTTCAGAATCCAACACCTGGATTTGTACAAATGCTGCTGTCACGCTTGGCAAGAGTGGCAGACAGTACTGAAAACCCAGCCCCTTGGAAGTTAGGCCCTATCCTGAGGCTCCAAGAGTATAGACCATCATTTGTATCCTGGAGATGTCACAGTTAAGAAACCTCCCCTTGAGCAGTGGTCAAGGTTAGCTGTGAGTACTCCAGGGCTGTGCATCCTCCAGCAAGACACTTGACCTCTCTGAGCCTTATTGCTTCAGGTGTGAGACATAGGGATCAGGGGGTGGCTGAGGGCTCCTGCAGCAACAACCATGTGATTTGGGGTTGCTCCACCTGGCCCTGGGGTAAGCAAGACTCGGGATGGCTCATTGTGTGTAGGCAAGGCATGAAATCACATGTACACTCTCTTAAGAAGTGACTTCTGATAGTTACAATAGTTCCAGTCTAGTGTCCGGGTGGCTTTGATGCCTTTCTTCACTGGGTAATTCTTTAATCTGCGGGCCTGGAGGTCCCAGGCTCCGAGATCTTCATGGTGACTCCGGAGCTGGGGTTTAATCATGGAGGAGCTCCTGTCTTCCTTCTACATGGGAAGGAAGGGTTGCTCTTTCGCTACTCACCGTCATGATACAGCCTCTTTTTGATATACTTTTTCTTTTATAATTTGAAAGTGATTTGTTTCAAGAAAAAGCTTACATAAGTGGCTGAATTTGGGGAACTACTAGGTGAGTGTCTTTTTCAGTTTGCTTTTCCTGTTTTATAAAACGGGTGAACACAAAGCAGAACATTTGCAAGTACCCCACCTTTTTATCATTGAGACAATTCCTTTGGAAATTCAGCCAATTCCTGGGCCCTAGAGCTTGAGGTGAGAGAGACGGGGGACAAAAGGGGACAGACCTTGAGGGAGGAAAGAGGCCTAGGCCTCTAACAAGGAAGGCGTGGATCTGAGGACAAACCTCGGTAGCTAAACAAGACTCAAAATCAGAGGAAGGGAAGCCCACGGTAGAAAGGGGCCGAGGAGGAGATCAATGATACCTTGAGAAATGCAAGGGGAGCAAGGAGAGCTCGCCTCCCTGAGGAAGGAGGGTCCAGATGACGAGTCCTGAGGGTCCTCTCTCTGAATTCAGCAGAAGGCACGGGCTCTACCCCAGTCAGTGGCGTGGGGGTGGCCGCAGCCGCAGGAAGCGAGGAAACCAGGCAGATATAGTTAGTGGCCATGGCAAGGCCTCCTTGGTCCCTTCTGCTAAATATTGTTTTTTTAAATATTCATTCTGCTCACACCAAGCAGACACCCCAGCCCTGTGGAGCAGCCGGCCTAGCCTGGCCGCCCGGCACCCCACCCCATAGCGCAGATGCCCTGCGCAGGCTGGCTGCCTTCTTCCTCTGTCTCCTTCAGGCTTGTGAACCGAATAAAGAACGTGCCAGAGGGGCTGCAAGGCGAAAGGCAGTGATTTGTCCGCCATCGTGGGGTCATGTTCCTGGGGGAAATCTCCGTCGTCACAGCAGCTGGGTAAAGCCACCTAGGCAGGAGTGCGCTGGCCGATCCAGAAACCATGGCGGCGGCCACCCTGCCTCTTTTGGTCCACATGGCTCCGCGGGTCTCTCCGGTAGAGTTGCTGTGCGCCCGGCGACCCAGCTCTCTACACAAAATTCCTCCCCGTCCATGCCCAAGATGACACCTGAAGTCCTGCGAGGATGAGCCATCCCGCCCCCTAGCTGGTGCTGATTGGACAGAGACGATGACTGACTCCTGGTGGTCCAATCAGGTCGGCATTAGTCACTGCAGAGGGCTTGACCGGAAGTGACTTTCTGTCGGAGGCTGCCATGTGCGGGTAAGCAATGTTAAGTCACGTGGAAGGAAGACGTGAAGGAGAAAAGGAAAAGGCTCAGCGGAGAACAGCAGACGGAAGAGAGCGGTGGAGGGGGCGTGCCCACATGCTTGACCCAGGGAGCCTGAGGCAAGTCCGCAGGTACTGCAGAGGAGGGGACAGGGTCCTGGCTCAGAGGCTGGGCAGGCTGGGCAAAGCTCCGAATCATCTCGGCAGCCGAGGTCCACCGTGTTCACCCGGCCCTGCCCAGCGCGCGGCTCGCTCTGCCCTCAGCTTCCTGAGCTCTGCTCTCTGTCCCATAAATGCTCTTTTGCTCCTTCAGTGACTCCAAGTGAATCGCTTTCACCTTTGTCCAGAAAATTCCGTGATCACATCTTTTAAAACATGGCTCCCAGCTTTTTTCCTTCCTCCGTCACCGCCTCCTCACCACAGCTGGGCCGGTCTGGTGACCCCCCCCCCCCCCCGCCCCACCCCACCCTCCATCGCTCTCTCATCTTTCCCTTTGTCTTTTTGCTCTGTGTTCCGTTTAACTCTCCCTCACTTCCGCCGTTTCCCCTCACCTTATGTAATCTGCCAGCCGCAGACCGGACTGGAAGATGTGTGTCCCCGCAGTGTGTAAGGTGAGGACGGCATGATGGGCTGGATGGGCAACACAGGCCCCGTTTCTGATTGTGCTGTGGATCAGGTACATGGAATGCTCATCTTCCCGAACCATCCAGAGTGAAATACGTTTACATTTTAAAATTATATTTGTGTCTCAAAACGGTGTCAGAAACCAACCAAACAAAGCAATAAGCAACCCTAAAGTAAAAGCCTTGGTGGAATGGGAGTCAAGGTTGCTGACCGGGCAGCATGTGTCCCCCTAGAGGTGATGGCTGGTAAGACAGGCGACATTCATTGGCTGAGTTCAGTTTTCCTGCTGCTATGACCTGGCGAAAATTTACTCAGTGTCCAGTGGAGAAGCAGTCTCTGTCTCTTGATAATGTGGTATTATAAGCTGGCTTCCCGCAGGTCTACAGCCCCAGCCCCAGGGTACCCTGGCTGGGAACTCAGTGGAGAGGGGTTCTGGGTAGGCAGCGGCTGGGGTGCTGCAGGGAAGAACCATTTTAAATCCAAAGCTCAGGTAATCATCTAAGAAAAGTTTCCAAAACTAGAAACTCGCAGTCAAAAATTACAAGTTGTTTGTTGTTGTTTGTTGTTAGGTACTGTCAAGTTGGATCCAACTCATAGCCCCCTGTGTATAACCATGAGCTGAAGTCGGAAGAAACAACAGTAGATTCATGTACACAGCAGTTTAGCTATCAGAATGATCAGATACAGAATATAGCATAAACATGATTAATGTGCTTAATGAAATACAAGTTTGAAAATGTGAGTATAGAGCAAGAAAGCATAAAAATAACCACACAGAAATGAAAGTAGAATGGCTAGAATGAGCACATGCATGCGCATGCACACAGTGTAATTAAAATTAAAAACCCACTGGATGGAATCAACAGATTAGATAAAAGTGAAGGGGAAATTACTGAAGTGGAAGAGGGTTCTGAACAAGTTAGACAGAAGACAGAATAAAAAGACACAGCAGTGGTGAGTAGGAGAGAGGCTGGAAGACAGAAGGGAAAACTGGGAACGTTCCAGCGCAATAAAAGGAGAAGAGCGAAAAGATGAGAGGCGGTATTTTAAAAGATGTGAGCAAATATTTCCAGTGCTAATAAAAGGAAGCATCTGCAGATTGAGGAGCAGAAAACTATACTGCAGGCAGGGAAAGAAAAGGTACATTGATAGCACAAAACTGAGAAAAACTGTAAATCATACAGAAGTGAGCCAGATGGAAAATCTGAAATGGAAGAGAAAGAGAAAGGAAGTTGCCAGTATGCGTGCCCATCTAAACACACATTGGCTGTGCTGACAGCACCTGATTTACAATGGTTCAGCTTACAGTTTCTGACTTTAAGATGGTGAGTTGGACCCGACCGAGCGGCACCTAACAACAACACACAATGCAATATACATTCAGTAGAAATCCTCCTCGGCATTTTGAATTATGATCTTTCCCAAGGCCAGAGATTTGTAGCACATCCTGCCTCGTGAGGCTGGTAGTGGCAGCAGACAGCCCCCAGGCAGCCCAGAAGACACAAGGAGAAATGCCTAGCCCCGGCCCATGTGCCACGTTGCTGACCTGGGAGGTAAAGTGTAGTGTGTGCATTTTCCACTGCTGATATTTTTAACCGACGATGATGGGCTCATCAGGAAGTAGCCCCATCATAAGTCCATGAACATCTGGAACAAACATTAAAAACTTAGTTGTGAGGTGAAGTGCATGTGAAATTGCTGCATTTGACCTGTCATTATCTGAAGAGATGGCAATTTCATATGGTTCAACCTGTTAGAATGAGAAAACACACAAAGGACAATCAGTAAACGAGGTGGAAATGAGTTGAAGTGTTCTACTAAGATCAGCTGTGTTTTTAATTGAGGTAAAACTCATGTAACATGAAATGAACCGTTTGAAGTTCTAGAATCTCTTCCTCTAGGAACATGAAGAGAGATAGTGACTGACTTCAGACTTTAAAATTTTTAAATTTTAGAGTAGCAAGCAATACAATTAGATAAGTAAATAACTTCTGAATTGATAGAAAAATAAAATAAAATTGCTCAGTACACCCCAAAGTCCAAGAAAAGAGAAGAAATGCAGACTGTAGGGTACATAAAACATGCACACATAATCTTAAAATATTAAAAGAGCTTAAGGTGAGTGGCAGCTACCCTTCCTCTCAGTTCGTTCACCCGCAAAATGTGGGTGCTAGGCTAGACCACTGGTCTGCTTTGGGGTGCACATTCCTGTTAGGATAATATTGTGAGCCTGTTGTTGTTAGGTGCCCTCAGGTGAGTGTCTGACTCATGTTGTTGTTAGGTGCCGTCGAGTCGGTATCCGACTCATAGCAACCCTATATACAACAGGCAAAACACTTTTGTCACGCTTGTCTGCTATTCATAGGGTTTTCAGTGGCTGCTTGATTGTTTTTTGGGGAGTGGGTTGCTGGGTCCTTCTCCCAAGCCTACAGCACCTGGTATTCCCAGGAGGTCTCCCATCCAAGTACTAACCAGGCCTGAACCTGCTTAGTTTCCGAGATCTGATGGGATCTGATGCCACAATGCTGTGGCTGCAGGCTTAAATGCTATAGATGTATGTTGTTGTTGTTGGGTGCCGTGGAGTTGGTATCCAACTCATAGCGACCCTCCTAGGGTTTTCAATGGCTGACTGTTTCGGGATTGCCTTGGCCTTAGGAGTGGATTGCCAGGCCCTTCTCCCATTTTTGTGGTGCTGGGAATTGAACTCAGGACCTCACAGACTGCAGCGCAGTGATCTACCAACTAAGCTAAATCCCAGCCATAGATGTATAGAATTTGAAATCAAATGGATGAAGGAGATTATCACAAAAATAATCACTGAATAAAACTAAGGTAACTATGACTATCAGGCAAAACAGAATTAAACTAAAAGTCATATAAATGATAAAATGTACAAATTCATAAGATGCAGTGAGCATTATGAAGTTATGGTCTTAGGAACAAATCCTCATTGACCTAAACTAAGTGAATAGAACAGAAGTATTGAGCAAGCCTGGTAATAGTGATTACTCTTGTTTTCACTCTTCCTAAAGGAAATGGGGCTGGGATTTAGCTCAGTGGGTAGAGCGCTGCACTGCAGTCTCTGAGGCCCCGAGTTCAATTCCCAGCACCACAAAAATGGGAGAAGGGCCTGGCAATTCACTCCCAAGGCAATCCCGAAGCACTCAGCCATTGAAAACCCTATAAGGGTCGCTATGAGTGGGATACCGACTCGACGGCACCTAACAACAACAACAACAAAGGAAATGGTTTTAATGTTCCTTTAAATAGTGTGGTGTTTGTGGGAAATTTTTAAGAATATTCCACCAGATTAAGGAAGTTGTTAGCTATTCCTTGTTTGTTAAGGATGAGTTTTAAAAAACTGTAAGTGTATGTCAAATTCTATGGAATTCTTTATTCTAAGTATTGAGGTGATCAAGTTATTTTTCTCCCTTAATATCTTAATGTAATAAATTATATTTTTTTGATTTTCTAAGTCAAATTAAGTTCAGTTTCCTAAGATAAAACCAATTAATTTGTGGGATGTTAACAGTTGCTACTTGATTTATTCTACTAAAAATTAATCAACTTCATTGAGGTATAGTTCACATATAATAAAATATTCCACTTTTGATAGGACTTTTGAATGATCTCTGACAAATTTACACCTGTACATCATAATGACTTTCATTGTTTCTAAAAGTTCCTTTGCATCTGCAAATACTTTTACTTACAATTTTCTCTTATTTTCATGAATTACATTAGCCCCTAATTTTTTTGTTATATAATCCTCATATGTTTAGGAATCAAGTTTATGTGAACTTCATAAAATGAGTTTTGGAGTTTTGTATTATTTCCCTATACACTGAAATTGTTACTGTATAGTAAAATTGCTTAATGAGTATGTGGTAAAATGCACTGATCAAACTGCCTGAGCCTTTTATGGCATTTTTAGGAAACATTTAAAATATACTCTCATTCTTAAGGGCATAAGAATCGTCAGACTTATTGGTTTTCTTCAGTTAGGTCTATTCCATGTGATTCTAGGCATCACTCCATTTCTCATAATCAAAGCCCTTGAGGGCAGGAGGAAAGCATTTGGTTTTCACCATGTTTTTACTCATCATCTTCTTTCTTCACCCCTGATGTTTCCTCTTATTATTCCCTTTCTGTTTAGGCAACCTCCTTGGGGCATCCTTTCTAGGAAGATTTGCCCCCATCAAATTGTCTTAGTGTCTCTTCATCTGAAAATGTCTTTCTTTCCCCTTTATTCCCGAAAGAGTTTTTTCACCCACAGGTTATGGGTTGCTGGGTTAGCAGTAATTTTATTTCAGTGCCTAAAAACTGTTGTCACACTTCCTTTGGTCTTCGGCTACTGATGATAAAATCTATGTCCTTCGGTTTGTTTTTCTTCTACTGGTCAGATTGCATTTCTCTTTTGCATTTTCTTGTTAAGATTGTCTTTGACATTCTGAATTTTGTCTGTGATGTTTCTGGGAATAGATTTTTGCAATGCACCATTTCCTTTTTGGAATTCACTTTACTTCTTGAATCTGTAGGTTTATGTCTTTTGCCAATCTGAGAAGTTTGCCATTCTTATTTCTTTGAACACTTTTCTATTCCTTTCTCCTTTCCCTCCTTCTAGCACCCTAATGACATGATGTCAGGCGGTTTTATTATAGTCCCATAGGTTTATGAAACACTGTTCATCTTTTCCCCAGTCTGTTTCCTCTCAGAGGTTCAACTTGGGTAATTGATGAGGTTTTAGCTTCTTGTTCCCTTATTATTTCCTTTACATTCTCAGTTATGCTGTTGAGTTCATCCACTGAATTTTAAAATTTGTTTATTGCATTTTCAGTTCTACAATTCCCATTTGGTTGTTTGTATCTTTAATCCTTTGCAGAAATTTGTTTTTTTCCACTTGTTTCAAAGGTAGTGCTCACTGAAGTGCTTTTATCTTGGCTGCTTTAAAATTTAGTCAGATAATTCTGATATTTCTTGTGTCACGGTGTTGGCATCTATTCATTGTCTTTTTTCATTCAGCTCTAAATCTTTCTGGTTCTTGGTATGATAAGTGATTTTCTCTTGAAAACTGAGCATTATGAATAGCATATTAGAAGACCTTGGATCTTGTTTAAACTTATTTGTTTATTTATTTTTTTGATCTGTCTCTCTGATACCACTCCATTATTGGAGGGAGTGGGCATTTCCTTACTGCCAGCAGATGGTAGAAGTCCAAGCTCTCCCCTCGTCTCTGCTCACACAGAGACGTGGGTCTTCCTACTCTTGTGCAGGGTGGAAGTTCTGGCCATCTGGTCATTCCTTCTTGGACATTCTCAGCTTGGGTGGTGGCTGCTCCCACAAGGCCGCCCCTGAGACCACAGGGAAGAAGGAAGAGTGTCTCACTGTTGGGCAGTATTAAAGGTGAGAAAGTAGGCTGAGTACAGGAGTGTAGGCCTCAGTCCCAGTGACTCAGAGGTGCAGACAGGAATTTTGTGAGTTTGAGGCCAAAGGCAGCCTGCAACTTATAAGACCCTGGCTCAAAATCAAAAGTGAAAAATGGGCTGGGGCTGCACCCCAGTGATAGAGCGTGCGCAAAGTATGTATGAGGCCCTGGGATCAGCCCCCAAGTACCACAAAAAATAAAAAAATAAAAAAATGGAAAGGACAGAAGCCAGAGGCAGTGGGATGACATCTTCATCAGCTTGAAAGTGAAGAACTGTCAACCAGGAGTGTTAGTCCAGCTAAACCTCCCTCAGATTCAAGGAGCAGAGAGACATTCTCAGAACTAAACTGAGAAGATCTGTCACCCCTGGACACATCACACAAGACATGCTAAATGGAGGACTTCAACTGAAATGAAAGGTTACAAGGTGGTAGCTGGAATCCACACAGAGCAATAGAGAGGATCACTAAAGACAGTGACACCAAAGTTGTGAAAGGCAAGAGAAATATCAGTTTGCTTTTAAATCTTTTCTTCTCCTTTCTGTTTTAAAAAGCAACAAAAAAAAAAAAAAAAAAAAAAAAGCAGTGATTAGAAAACTGTCCTGATGGCCCTACAATGTGTGGAGATTTAATTTGTGTGACAATAGTGGGATAAAGGAGGAGCAGAGAAGAGAAGGACACTCTAGCACAGATTTGTACCTCATTGAAATTAAATTGGTGTTAAGTTTAAATTGGTGCAAGATTATTGAAAGGTAAGATGCTACCTAATCACTGGGCCAACCACTGAAAAATAAACAAAAATTTAAAATAAAAGAAAGCCGGACATTGTGGTGCACACCTGAAATTCCAGTGACTCTGGAGGCGGAGAGGTGAATCACAGCTTCAAGGCCAGAGACAGCCTGTGCACCCCAGCAAGACCCTGTCTCAAAACTAAAAAAGGCATTTGGGGCACGCCTCAGAGTTGAACACTTACCTAATGTGTGCTTACCTACCATGTCAGTAGTAGGACTCCCAGTACTGAAAAAAATAAAATGTGTCTACATACAAGAAAGTGTCTACACACAAGTCAGGAAAGCACAATATAGAGGCACCATAGAGAGGCATGTAGGAAGCAAATAGTAAAGTTGAAAGTATAAATCCTCCCTTATTAGTAATTACTTTGTATATGTCCATTAACCACCTCAGTCAGCAGGAAGAGGTTAGAGCAGTGGATAAAATATATGTGATGCAGCCATAGGCTGTTCAAAAGAGACACATTTGAGGTTCAAAGATACAAATGGCTTAAATATAGAAGAATGAAAAAAGACAATGCTGGATTTCAGACATTATCTTTAAAAAGCTGAAATGGCTACATTAATATCAGATGAAATATATTTTGAGAAAAAATAAATACTAGAGACAAAAAGAATTTTTATAATGCTGAAAGTGCCAACCCATGAGGAAAACATAAAATTATAAATATATAGGCACCTAGCAACACAACACCCAAATACATAAGATAGAAGGTAAAACCTGATAGAATTGGAGGAGAAATAGACAAGAAAAATAGCTGGGGAATTCAATACTGCACTTTCAGTAATGGGTGGTACAGCAAGACTGAATATCAACAAAGAAGCAGAAGAACTTAATACAGTTTTATGCCAACTACACCTAATGGATATCTGTAGAAGACTCCACCCAACAGCTATAGGCTTCATGTACTATTCCAGTACATGTGAGACAGTTTGTAGACATATGCTAGATCATAAGGTAGTCCTCAATGAATTTAAAATGACTGAAATTATTCAAAGATGTCTCTGGCAACAATAGGATTAAGATGGATATAAAAAACAAGAAAATTTGGGAAACTCACAAATATGTAGCATCTAAAGTACATTGCCGAAATAACTAGTGGTTAAATAAATCATAAGAAGAATTAGGAAATACTATAAGATGAGCTGGGATTTAGCTCAGTTGGTAGAACTCTGCGCTGTAGTGTCTGAGGTCCCCAGTTCAATTCCCAGCACCGCAAAAATGGGAGAAGGGCCTGGCAATCCACTCCCAAGGCAATCCTGAAACAGCCATTGAAAACCCTATGAGGGTCACTATGAGTCGGATACCGACTCGACGGCACCTAACAACAACAATAAGATGAGTGAAAACAGAAACTCAGTGTACCAAAGCATGTGACTTAGAGGAGTAGGGATTAGAGGGAAATTTATTACCTTAAATGACTATTTTAAGAGAAAGAAGATCTTAAATTAATAACTAGAATTTCCACTATAAGAAAACAGGTAAAAGAAGAGAAAGCTTAATCTAGTTCAAGCCAAAAAAGGAAGTAATTAAAAAATGTAGTGAATAGATTAAATGTAGAATAGAATAACAAAACATAAAATAAGCCAAATGCTGATTTCTTTGAAAAGATCAGTAATGTTGACAGATATTTAGCTGCACTGACCAAGAACAGAAGAGAGTATATTAAAATTATTAAAATCAGGAATGGAAGGAGTGGAGTGCTGTTACTGCATTAGTCAGACTTTTGCTGCTGTGGCAAATGTCTGAGAGGAACAACTTAAAAGGAGGAAAGATTTATTTTGGCTCATGGTTTCAGAGATTGTTGTTGATGATCTGCTGGCTCTGCTGTTTCTAGGCTGTGGTGAGGCAGAGCCTCGTGGTGGAAGGGCATGGCGGAGCAAAGCTGCTTTCCTCCTGGAAGCCAGATGCAGAGAGAGAACATCTGCACTAATGGGCTTCCTCCTCCTCCCTTTTGTTCCATGGGCCCCCAGTCCATGGGATGGTGCCACCCATGTACAGGGCAGGTCCTACCTACTGGCTTAGTTCAGGTATTTTTGGAAATGCCCTCACAGACGCATGCAGAGGTGGACTAGTTTACTCATCTATCAACACCCACGAAGCAGCAGTCAAGAAATCAAAAGACACATTGCATTGGGAAAAGCTGTTGCAAAAGACTTCTTGAAAGTCTTAAAAAGTAAAGATGTCACATTGAAGATGAAGGTGCACCTGACTCATGCCATGTTATTTTCAGTCATGTCATAAGTTTATGAAAGCTGACAGTGAGTAAAGTAGACAGGAGAAGAATTGATGCTTTTGAATTATGGTGCTGGAGATGAATATTAAATATACCATGGACTGCAAAAAGAACCAACAGATCTATCCTAGAGGTACAACCAGAATGCTACTTTGAAGGATGATGGCTAGACTGTGTCTTAAGTATTTTGGACATGGTATCAGGAGTGACCAGTTCCTGGAGAAGGGCATCATGTTTGGAAGACCCTCAACTACATGCATTGACTTAGTGATGGCAACAATGGGCTTAAATATAAAAAGGATCATGCACTTGGCACAGTGTTAGAAATTGTTTCATTCTGTTGTATATAGAGTCATTATGAATCAGTCCTGACTTGACAGCACCTAACAACAGGCATCTCTCACTTCAATCAAGTTGAAAATCAATATTAACCATCACAACTGTGAATCTTACAAAAAAGAAAGGATAATAAGGTAGGTGCTGTGGCATACACCTGTAATCTCAGCTATGTGGGAGAATGAGGCAGGAGAATGTTGAGTCTGAAGTCAGAGGGAGCCTGTACAACCCTGTCTAAAAATTAAAAAGGGATGAGGATGAAACTCAATAGTAGAACACTTGTCTAGCACGTATGAGGCTCCAGGTTCAGTGAACCCTGAACTATTAAATAAATAAATAAATAAAATCAAAATGAAAAAGGATAATAAGACAATACCAAGAACATTGTGTGCCAAAAAATTAGATAACTTAGGTGAAATGAACATTTCCTAGAAGCACACAAATTACAGAAGCTGACTTAGGAACAATCATGTAATCTGAATACCTGATATAATCAAAATATTTAAATTAATAAGCAAAAGTCTGATGTAGAGCATAATATCTACAGTTAATAATAATGTATTATCTGCTGGAGATCAGCTGAGAGAATAGCTTTCAAGTGCTCTTCACTCACAAAAGGTAAGTGAGGAGATGGGTGCACTAGTCCACTTGGTGTAAGCATTTCACTGTGCATGTGCCTGTCAAAAGCACATGTGCATCTGAAACATACAGAGTAACAGATATATTTGGAAAAAAACCTTACAACAAAGATAAAGTCAGGCCCAGGAGACTTCACTGGAGAATTCTACCAAACATTTTACAAAGTTAACTTTCACAATTCCCCCACTCCCCCACAAATAGAAAAGTATGGAACATGTCACAGCTGATTCTGTGAGACCAGTCTTGCTCTGATAACAAAACTATTATGAAAATACAAAACTACAGACCACCATTCTTTATGAATGGAGAAGTAGTGTGTCATGGTTTCCATATGGGGTGAGGGTGTCTTCCAATGGATTCACAGATTGAAATTTTATCCCCATTGTGAGG
Source organism: Pedetes capensis (assembly GCA_007922755.1). Lineage (NCBI taxonomy): Eukaryota > Metazoa > Chordata > Mammalia > Rodentia > Pedetidae > Pedetes > Pedetes capensis. The sequence goes on from VMDO01008566.1 coordinate 74,589, forward strand.
TATGAAGAGGATAGGAACTTAATCTGACTGGTGTTTATAGAGGGGGACATTTGGGGAATGATAAAGGCAGGGTAAAATCATTGGAGTGGAGCCCCATGATTGAATTATTAGTGGCTTTCTAAGAAAAGGAAGAGTGAACAGAAGACTGCACACACACACACACACACACACACACAGATTAGAACCAAGAAACAAGTTCTGCCATGTAACATAATACAAGAGAAATAGAAATTCAGTTGTATTTCCATACTGTAGCAATAGGTTGGTATATAATGTATATTTCTGGAGAAAGTGTAAAATATTGCAGCACTTTGGAAAACAATTTGACAGTGTCTCAAAATGCCAAGCACATAGTCACCATGTTGTTGTGGTTAGGTGCTATCCATTTGGGTCTGACTCATAGCAACCCTGTATACAACAGAACGAAACACTACTGAACACTGTGCCATGCACGTGATCTTTTGTATGTTTCAGCCCATTGTATAGCCTCTATGGCAATCCATCTAGTTGAAGGTCCTTTTCCTGTTGGCTTGCTACTCTCCCAAACATGATAACCTTCTCCAGGGATTGGTTGGTCCTGACAGCATGTCCAAAATACATCAGACGCAGTCTAGCCATCCTTGCACTTTGTCTAGGACAAATCTGATGGTTCTTTTGGCAGTCCATGGCATATTCAATATTTGTCTCCAACACCATAATTCAAAAACATCAATTCTTCTCCTGTCTCTTGTCTGTCAGCTTGTCGAGCTGTGGGGGCTTATGTGTTGCTGTGATGCTGAAAGATATGCCAGTGGTATCTCAAATACCAGCAGGACCACTCATGCTGGACAGGTTTCAGCTGAGCTTCCAGGCTAAGACAGACTAGGGAGAAAGAGCCAGCAGCCCACTCTGGAAACAATCTGCCATTGAAAACCCTATGAATAGCAGAGAAGCACAGTTACCATATGACTCAGCAATTCCACTCACCTGCTCAGGACAATGAAAACGTATTTCCTCACCAAAACTTGTACAAAATTTTCATAGCGGCATTGTTGGTAATGGTCAAAGAGAGAAGCAATTCAAATGTCTAACAACTGTTGAAGGAGTCATTTTAATCAATCAGAAAGATGGTGATGTACAAATACCTGATACATAGTGTACAAATCTTGAAAAAATATGCTAGGTGAAGGAAGCCATGTGCAAAAGCCCACCTATTATTTAATTTCATTTATGTGCAATGTTCAGAATAAGCACCTCTTCTGAAATAGACAGTAGATTAGTGGTGGGCAGGGCCTGGGAAGGAACATGTGTTTGGGGGTTGCTAGCTCCTGGATTTCTTCTGGGGTGATAAATTGTTCTAAAGTCAGATTGTGTTGATGTGACTATGAAAAGCCACTAAGCAATACACTTTAAATTGGTAGCTTTTATGGCATGTAAAATATATCTTAATATAGGTTTTAGATAAAGGCAATATACATCAATGGGCAGAAATTGAGTCTGTAAAGAGAATCATACATACGTAGGCCATGGATTTTCAATAAAGGGATCGATGAAGAAGGAATAGTGAAGTATTTCAACAAATGGTGCTTTTTTTTTTTTACAGTTGGATGGCAAAACAATATGGAGCTTGAACTTCACCTCACAGCATTTTTGAAAATTGACCTTTATATGGATCATACACCTAAATGCAAAACCCAAAAGCACAACATGAGGGGAGTCTTTTTGAAATTTGTCAATTCCAGATTTCTTGGGACTTGAAATGCACAAACCATGTGCAAAAATGTAGTAAATTGGTCTTAATCAAAATTAAAAACTGTTCTTCGCAAAGCACTGTTAGAAAGTAGAAAGGTAAATTGGAGACTGCTAGAAAATATTTTCAACATGTATCTGATGAGGTATGTGTATCCAGAATATATAAACACCCTTCACAGCTTGAAGAATGCCAGTGAGAAACTATCTATCATATTTGTATGGACAATGCACTAAATAAATGATACGATGTTGAGCTCCCTGAGTCATTGAGGAGATGCAAACGAATACCACAGAGCTATCTACTAGTGAGGACAAAAACAAAAAAGAATCTCAACAGACACTGAGGGCACAGAAAAAAGCAGAACTTCCATGTGCTTCTGGGAGGAACTAAAATGGGAGACACTTTGCAAACAAGCCGGCAGCTTTTTTTAATGAAAATAAAGTTAAGTATATCAAATGCTGCAATCTTTCTTCTGTGTATTTACTGAGACAAATTAAAACTCATGCCCACACAAAGGTGGGCTATGTCATGGCTTTGTTTATCATCCCCTCAAACTGGGAACAACCTAAGCCTGATCACTGGTAAGTGAATAAGCCAATTGTCATATGTCCACACGATGGGATGTTGCCCAGTAGTGAAAAGAAATCGATCTCACAGGTCTACTTCTAAGTGAGGGAAGCCAGACTCACCACACACTGTCCATCCCACTCGTGTGACTTTCTGGGAGGAAATCAGGCGATGGCTACCAAGGTGGGGGACAGAGAGGAGACAAGGAAATGGGCTGCCAGGGTGCCACAGAAGCTCTTTGGGCTGATGGGAATATTCTAAATGTCTCCGTTTGGTTATTGTATGATTTATACATTCGCCACAGTTGTTCAAGCTACACACCTGAAAGGGGGGAAGTTCACTGGATGTGTGGCATGGCTTTAACAAATTGGCTCTCCACTACCAACTCCTATGTGAAAAATCATTTCCACCTGGATTATAGAGATGTGAATATAAAATCCCCCAAAAGAGAATGTAAGAGGACATTGCACAGCCTTTGGGTAGCCAAAGGATTGTAAACAGGATGCACATACAAGCATATGCAGACACACTCAGCACAGAGACATACAGGCACGTGCAGAGGCATACACGTCCGTGTGCATCCCTTACTGTGGAAGGATTGAAGAAATAATCATGGCTTCACCAAGACGAAAGCCTGCAGTTTATCAAGAGTGATGAGACATGCTACAGAGTAGGAGATTCCTGATGTGTAGGTGGCTGTGAATATAAGGAGCATAGAAAGAACTTCAGTTTAATAAAGAAATACAGAACAATGAATTAAAATGGCCAAAACACCAGAACGGATATTACTTAAAAGGTCTGTTCTCAGTAAACGTGGAAAGGTGCTCAGTGTCATTACTCAATAGGGAAATGGGTACTAAAGCCACAATCATTCACCCTTTTATGTCACAGTGGCTACAGCTAAAAAGACTCACTGTGCAGACCGTGGAATGTTTGAAACCATGCATGTTGGAATGAGCATAAATTATAACCACTTTGGAAAGCGGGTTGTATCTTCTAAAATTGGCCTGCTAATTTCCCTCCTAGATATCCACTCAAAATATGTGTATGTGTATATCCCAAAATACATGGACAAAACTCTGCCTGTCAGCTTTACTCACTGCCACACTGAATAAACAGAATAAATAAGTAATAAATAAAATTGTGTTTACACAAACAAACCACAGCTAGCAACACAACAAGGTTGTGCCCTACAAACACCCAGTGAAAGGCCCGAGCGGTGAGCATCCCGCTGACTCTATTTACATCCGGTGCAGGCATGGTGATGCTGATCTGTAAGATCAGAAATGATGGTGGTGGTCACTGTGAAGGGCAAGTGTGGCAGTCTGGCATGCTCACGATACTGTTTACTGATGAAAAGACACACGGGGTGTTCACTTGGTAAAACACCATGATTTGCACCCCTGTGCTGTCTTCAGTGTGTACATTACTTTGGCTTTTGAAAGAGTTATGTTAAACAGTTCTTGCATAAGCAGGTGTAACACCCCATCTGTGTAATCTTAGCAGTCGGGAGGCCAAGGCAGGGCGAGGCCAGCCTGGGCTGCATGGCGAGGTCTTGTCTCAAAAGGAATAAGCAAAGACAACAGCCACTCCTTCTCCTTGGGACCTGCTGCAGTGGAGAAGACATTTGTGTAACACTCCTGCAGGACATGAGAAGCCAAGGTCATCCCCAAACAGCTGTCTGCTTTAGTACTGATGGCCCTGTGACCCTTGGCTGCTACGGAGTGATGGCTCCTCTGACAATGGGCCCAGTGGCTTCTCCCAGGAACTTCTACATGGATTCTCTGCTGCCAGGGCAGTGAGGGCCGCTCTGCAGACACTGGTGTCCATCCTTCACCAGCTCATTTCCTGCTTATTTTTTCCCACTTGGGGCCCAGGAGCCCATTAGGTGCCATGACTGCCTCTGAGGCCACACCTCTGAAGGATGTGCAGGGCAATGCAGGGCGGAGGCTGGGAGGGCTGAGGGCACGCCCTTTCTGGCCAGCTTCCAGTTCCCCTTGCCCTGGGACAAGTCCTTTCGGGGTAGATTCCTAACTCACAGTCTGCTCTCTCACACTCAGAGAGCCCTGATGGTCCTCCATCCTTCCCTCCCTGTGGGTGGCCTGGGAGTTTGCAGAGTGACACACGGAGGCTGCTTGAGAAGAAGCGGGCTTGTCTTTCCAAAGCCTGTGCTTTCCAGCATCCTCCTATAAGTGCAGTGCTTGACCCTAGACAATGACTAGCAGAAAAAGGGAGAGAAGAAGGAGCTGGAGAGAAAGGATGGAGGGAGCGTGCTGTCCAGATCTGTGAAGTGTGATGAGGGAAGTAGCTGCATAGAAGGAGCAGCAGCGACCACAGGGGTAGACATGAGAGGTGGTCAGGGAGACCATAATCTGTTATCGCAGATCAGCATCAACTGGCTCTGAACCTGATATAAACAGAGTCCCCAATACTCGCTGCTGAGGTCTAACTTCCCCTCACCCCCGAGCTGCTGCTAGCTGTAGTTTGCTTGTGTACCTTACTACTTCTGCGTGTATCCCACTATTGCCGGCTCATCCTCAGTGACAGGCGTCCCCACACAGTGCTCCATGTAGAGGGAAGAAGCCAGCACCCTTCAGTATCCCCCATTCACACAGCAGGGGTGGCTGGTGGCTTGGCAGCCACCAGCATCATGTGGACCAAAGTCACGATGACCTATGATGTGGGCTGGACTTATGCTCAATGTGGTACCAGCCTGGGGAGAGAGGCCAACTGATACGTTAGTGGCTCTGTGTTGGGGTTAACTGGATCAAGAGAAAAAAAGCAAAGCAAGGGGTCATCCACACCCCAGCTTGGCAAGTGAGAGCCACATGGTCCAGGTGACGGTGGGCTCAGTATCCACTAATACCTGGACAGAATCTGTGCTCCCTAGGGGTCTCCTGTGGCTGGCGGTGTGCTGGGAAAATGCCCAGTCATGGGGAGTCTACCCACACAGCTGCGTGTTGATAAGCTTCACGGTGAGTGGGAAGGGTCTCATCCTCATTCTGGCAAAGCACACATAATCAGCAGTTATAAAGACACGCGGTGTCCCCTCCTGACAGTCGGCAGCTTTGATGTTTTCCTACCCATCTGTCTTATCTTCTCTGTCCTCCAAGGATATTGCTTATTATTATTTTTATAAACACATTCCTAGTGAGGAGAAAATTAAATATGCATGTGTTTTCAAATTAAGCATGCATAATAGAGTTCTGAACGTGCTTTAATGGAATTAGTCAGTGGATTTTTCATGAATATTTTAGTTTTGGGGTGTCCAAGTTCAGGTAACTTATGTAAGTTATGTACTGTGTCCTGGGAAAACAGATTAAGGTCTGAGGAGGCCATGGAGTTGTATATATACATGCATACACATGTAGACGTGTGTGTGCACGTGTGTGGAAAAGCAGGTGCCAAGGCATCGAGGCGCCCAGTGCCCAGGCTTCTGAAGAAAGCCACATGATTACAAATGACCTTGGTCAACTTCAAGGTCTGGGGAGATCCACTTCCTCTGGTCAGATGCCCCTGAATTGACTTCCTCTTGAAGCCAACCTCAGCTAGCAACTCTTAGCTCTGAGGCATTTAGAATCATTGAGGACATTTTATTTTATTTATTTATTTTTCTTTCTTTCTGTTTTTTTTCCCCCTGTACTGAGAGCTGAATCCAGGCCCTTGTGCATACTTTGCAAGCTCCCTACCACTGGGATACACCCCAAGGCTCTTTTCTATTTTTTGTCTTCAGATAGGATCTCACTAAATTATGCAGGCTGCCTCTAGCCTTGAATTCCTGGTCCTCCTGACTCTGCCCCCTGAGGCCTGGGATTACAGGCTTGTGCCACCATAGCCAGCTCATTGTGGGCATTTTAAAAACATATCAGTGCCCAGGCCTCACCCCCAGAAAGTCTACTTCCATTGATTTGGGGCAGATTCTGGCTGTCTTTGCCTTTCAGGGCTTCTGATGGGATGCAAGGTAAATGAGTGCATGTGTGCAGGACTCTGCCACCAGCAGTGGAGACCTCAGGAGGAGGAAGGGTTTCTGTGTGCCTACACCACACCTGTGGATGCTTCTTTAAAAGAACAACTTCATGACACTTTTCTCCTCTAGCACCACCCCAGGAAAACTGCTGCTGGCTCCTGCTGTCCACGTACTATTTTTTGTGCAGCTGTGGAAGGCATCAACTGCAGCCTCACATGCTGGTCCAAAGAGCCTTGTTATTGGTGCTACCCCAGCAGGGTGCCTCCTACTCTTCACTAACGTGAAATCCCAGGGGACCTCAGCACACCTGGGTGCCACTGGGCAGACCTCCGGGGAGTCTGGGATTGGGCCTTTTCCCAGAGCCTGCAGGTGCTGCTGCTGCTGCTGCTGGTATGGGGGCCACACTGTGAGCAGCCAGGGCCACAGAACACTTTCTTCCCATTTGTGCTTGAGGGGTCAAGGGTTGGTTGAGGAGGCCCTGCTGGCCCAGCATATGCGGTCTCTGCCCTCTCTGAGCTATCCATGTGTGTCTACCACGCCAGGGAGCAGACACAGGTGCCAGGAGATGCGTGCAGTGGTGTTTCCAGCTTCACCTCTCTCCTCCCCAGCTATCATGGGGAGATGGAGTCCCCCAAATGTCCCCTGTCTTTCCCAGAAAGTAGCAAGTGTGTTCATCTAACTTAGCATCTGCATGGAGACAATGTGAAAAGGTCAGGGGCTCACTGTGGCACAGGGCATATTTTTGCTTCCCTGTGGTTGGTCAGCCTGGCAGGCCTTCAACAGACTCCCAGTCAGTAGTGGAAAGATTGCACTCATCAATAATCAAGAACATCAAGAGCCAAGAGTTCAATAGTCTACAGTAGAGAGCCGAGGATCCCTGGCATTTTCTTCTGAATGTTTTTGAGTTGCATAAACTTTTATTTGCACCAAAATGAGTAACTATAATTGCATTTAATAACTGCTGTGTAACAAGATACGTGCACTTTAATGTTTTCTTTTTCATAAACATGCATTTCTTTTACATACTTTAAAAATGTATGTGAAAAATGAATGTGACTTTTGGAAATCTTAGAGCACATTAAAACACTTCTCACTGAAATACATGCTGCTAGCCTTTCCATTCAATAATTGTTCCCTCGTAACTGGAGCAAATTAAGTTAGAGCTGGGCCTAGGTGCATAAATATCGTTTTGCCCAATAATGAAGCTGCTTGAAGACAGAGGTAGTGAATTGCAATCGATCCTCATTATTCACGGATTCTCCGTCTGTGAATTTGCCTACTCACTGAGATTTGTCTGTAACCCCCCAGGTCGATACGTGGAGTTTCTGCAGTTGTTCACGGGCATGCACAGGGCACTGGAAACTGGGCTGCTACAGAGAGTGCTCCCAGGCGAGGTTCGCCAAGCTGACACCTGCACAGAGTGATGAGGAGAGGATGGAGACAGGTGGAGGCTGGCAGAACAGTGCAAGGTGCTCCGGCTCCAGGCCAAGAGGATGGGCTCAAGTCCCATCTCTGTAATATGCTGATGTATACAGTGAGCATCCAGGAAAGAGGTGTATTATTCACAACACACATCAGCACATTAAAGGCTCTGAGAAGTCCTGATAGCCAGTGAACTTTGTTTAATTTGGCATTGTTTAAATAGATTTGGCCAGTCGTGGTGGTGCACGCCTGTAATCAATGAGCTGTGGAGTATGAGGCAGAAAGATCACGAGTTTGAGGACAGGCTGGGCAACACTTTCACCTGCAGCCGTAGCCCTGTGGCATCCGATCCCGGCAGATCTCGGAAGCTAAGCAGGGCCAGGCCTGGTTAGTACTTGGAGGGGAGACTGCCTGGGAACACCAGGTGCTGTAGGCTTGGGAGAACGACCCAGCAACTCACTCCCAAAACTCAACTTGCCATTGAAAACCCTATGAACAGCAGAGAAGCACTGACAATAGTGTTTCGCCTATTGTACATAGGGTTGCTATGAGTCAGATACTGACTCGATGGCACCTAACAATAACAACAAATAGATTTGATGGATAAAAGATCTCAACATAAAACCAGAAACTTTAAAACTCATAGAAGGCAAGATAGGCAATACACTCCATCATATAGGCATTGGAAAAGATTTCCTTAATAGGACCCCAATTGCTCAAGAAATTGCAACAAGAATAGATAAATGGGACCACATCAAATTAAGAAGCTTCTGCACAGCAAAAGAAACAATTAACAGA
>VMDO01008567.1:0-83066 GCA_007922755.1 Pedetes capensis
GATTTTCTGGTAATTCCCTGTCTATGTATTGCTGCAGTCGCTTCTGAATGATCTTTAGTAGAATTTTGCTGGTGTGTGATATTAATGATATTGTCCGATAGTTTGCACATTCAGTCAGATCCCCTTTTTTGGGAATAGGCACAAATATGGATCTCTTCCAGTCAGTTGGCCAAGTAGCAGTTTTCCAAATCTGTTGGCAGTCTGACTCATGTCACGGTATTTTCAGTGGCATCATATGGTTGTGAAAGCTGGACATTGAACAAGAGAGACAGAAAAAGAGTTGATGCTTTTGAATTGTGGTGCTGGAGACGTCTATTGAATATACCATGGACTGCCAAAAGAACCAACAGATCTGTCCTAGAAGAGGTACAACCAGAGTGCTCCTTGGAAGCAAAAATGGCCAAACTGCGCCTTACATATTTCAGACATGTAGTCAGGAGAGAACAATCCCTGGAGAAGGACATCATGTTTGGAAGAGTGGCAGGTCAACGGAAAAGAGGAAAACCCTCCACCAGATGGATTAACACAGTGTCTGCAACAATGGGCTTAAACATAAATAAGATTGTTTGCCTGGCACAGAATCGGCAAGTGTTTCGATCTGCTGTACATACGGTCGCCATGAGTCGGACTCGACTCGACGGCACCTAACAACAACAACAACAACTAGTGTCTGAACTCTTACAGTATAGTCTTGCTGGGCCCCATTGTTCATCAGTACAAGCCCAGCCTCCCCCTTCCTTCCCTTCACTCATATGAGTGCCCCTCTGCTCCTTTTCTCTCAACCTAACAACACAATCCTAACATTGTGTGCAACCTCTTCAAGAGAGCTTTCCTCATCATTTCCAACCAACTTTCATCAACAACTTCTCCAAATTTTTTTTAAAAATATGTTAGGCCATAACACAAATTGGCATTTATTTATAGATGTGGTATCCCAACCAATTGTGTTGAGTTGATCTGATCCAGTCTTATTACCTGACTTTACTCTACAAAGCACAGGAAAATGTCAGTTTCTTTAGTCATTTCCTAACAGATGATGTCTATACAAGAAGGCAATTAATACATAGAAATGATTTAAGAGACTTAAATGTTATCTTCCCCAGGTTTTCCAAGGTAGATTACACAGTCTGGAACACAAGCAAAGGGTCCAAATTGCCAGGTTCATTATTTATCAATATGTCTCTAATACCTAAGACAGTGTCGGACACTGAAAAAAGAATGGTGTTGCAGATATCTCAGTTTTCTACTTATTGTTGTGGTTGGTAGGTGCCTTCAAGTTGGGTCTGACTCATAGCGACCCTATGTACAACAGAACAAAACACTCCCCAACACTGTGCCATGCCTGGCACTAGGTCAGTGCTTCTCTGTTATTCATGGGATTTTCAATGGCTGATTGTTCAGGGATGGTTTTGGCAGGGGGCTGTCAGGGCCTTCTCTCATTTTTGCAGTGCTGGGTATGGAACCCAGGACCACAGAGAGCACAGAGCAACACTCTATCAACTGTTTGTCTTATTTAGACAACAAGTCAATCTCTCAGTCACTAATGTATCTGTATAAAATCAAGGGTAAGAATACTTACATTTTACTTCTTGGACATCCTTGAATATATACTATGCATATTTACCCTCGAGGCTCTTCCTGTCTCTGAATATTTCTACTCTATCTGTCTATCTACTATCTATCTTTAAATATCACATTCTCAATAAAGCTTCCCATATCCCACTCTCCCACTTTACTCATTCATTGTCCATCTTTCCTAGCGGAAACTATAACCTGCTAGAAATAAAAGACCACACTCTATTATTCCACATTGTATTTTTGGTGCATTGTGTAAATATGAAAATATTAATTATTACATATTTCTTTCTCTTCTTATTACCTCAAATCCTCTAAGTGACTTTTCATATTCCAGTATATGTTTCTTAGCATATAGTATGGTCACTAACCATTATGTATTTATTTGATGTAGAAAAATACAAAAAATATCTTGCATAAAGGAAGTGACAAAATTAGGCAAAAAATCCAAACATAAGTGTACATTCCATTTGTGTGCATTAGCTAAACCAGCAATTAATGCTCATTGCCAAGTTATTCACTTTGATAGCAATAAATACTTTTTACAACTTGGTTCACTGTAGCCAACATGGTTCTTGGAGGTTTTGTTAGGCAATTAGTGTGAAAAATTAACTGTAAATATTACTGTGGAAAATTTAATTTGGAAATGAACACAGAGAACATATTATATAATAGAATAAAAAGTTAATGCTGGTATTGTTTATATACAAACAATTACTAAGAGGTACTTCATTAAAATAAAATTGTATGATCAACAATAGAAAATGTTAAATTCATAGTCATTAATACGTTCATACCCAACATCAGTTTTCAATCTAATTAAACCCGAATAAATTAAGAACTCAGACAAGTCATTAAGAGTAAAATAAAATACAAATGCACATCCCATTGACATAGCACTGAAGTGAGAAATGACTGACATTTTCAAGGAAAGGAGAATACACTGATTATCAAAAAATGAGAGTTCTCATTATATTTAGTCTGAAATCACAGGGTGTCTATTGAAAAGTCTTTTTAAAAACCCTTGAAGGCTGTCCAAGTAAATTCTTTTCTTCAATTTTAGACTGAAGGTTAAGGTTAATCAGTTCACTCTAAAAGAAAAAAAATATATATATGTACACTACACTCTCTGTGGGCTAGGATTTAACTCAGTTGGTAGAGCACTGCTCTGCACTCTCTGAAGTCCCAGGTTCGATACCCAGCACCACAAAAATGGGAGAAGGATGTGGCAATCCATTCCTGAGGCAATCCCAAAACAATCAGCCATTGAAAACCCTGTGCAGGTTGCTATGAGTCAGACAGGACTTGATGGCACCTAACAACAACAACAATATACTATGCGGATTTATTTACAGAACTGTTAATGAAAGTAAAATTTCTCAACATATGAAGTGATGATAACTACTCAAGGCATTACAGTGAGATTTGGTTGACAGTTCCTGGCAGAGCAAGGGTTCCTGAGGGAGAAACACAAATAACACTACAACCCCATACTGTTAAAAAATAAAAAACTGCAGTAACTGTCAATCCAAACGGGAAATTTAGTTAGGGAAGTTTTAGGCATATAGGATTTAAAAAATTGGGAACCAACTGCCAGGAATATGACTTTCTATTGTCCTTAGCTTGCAAAAATCAATCATCATGTTTCTCTAACATAAATAAAAATGACTGTGAAAATTGCAATTTCTTTCCACTCTAATGTTTAGCTTCCCTAACTTATAAAAGGAAAAACATCATTCAAATAGAAGAAACTGATACAGGGGAAGATTTAAAACTTTATGAACTACATTAATAAACAGGAAATTAAATTAGGATAGGAAATCATAAGTTAGAAAATTTCAATCCATTCTTGTCTGAAAAAAGATAAAAATAATGAGACAGGTGTCATGGTACACTAATAATCCCAGTGACTCAGGAGACAGAATAAAGGAAGATCACAAGTTTGAGGCCACAGGCAGTCTGTGCAACTTAGTGAGACCTCATCTCAAAATTGAAAATTTTTACAAAGGGGTCTGGGGGTATAGATTGGTGGTAGACCACTTGACTATCATGCATGAGGCCCTGGATTTATTCTTGAGCACCGCAAAATAATAATAATAATAATAATAATAATAATAATAATAATAATAATAATAATGAAAAGATAAAACATTCAGCTGTACACTTATCTAACCATACATTTTGTCTAGAACAATTTTAGTATTAAATATTGCTAATCATAATCTGGCTTGCAGCCATAGCACCGTGGCTTCTGATCCTGTCAGATCTTGGGAGCTAGGCAGGGTTTGGCCTGGTTAGTACTTGGATGGGAGACATCCTGGGAACACTAGGTGATGCAGCCTTGGGAAAAGGACCCAGCAACCCACTCCCAAAAAACAATCAGCCATTGAAAACACTACGAATAGCAGAGAAGCACTGACAACAGTGTTTTTCCTGTTGTACATAGGATCGCTAAGAGTCGGATACCAACTAGACGGTACCTAACAATAACAACAATCATAATCTAAAACTGAATGACAAGAAAGTGAATAATAATTAAGCAGACTATTTCTCATCAATTGGTAAAGCAAATGCCTTGTTTTATTATCTTAAAATATATTAAGTATTCACAGAGGAGCCTTCTTACTCAGACAAAAGAATGTAGGGAGCCTAAATATGAAATGCTGAGGTTTTAATGTTGAAGGAAAACAAATGAATTTAACATGGCAATGTACACCTGATTGTGTGACTCAGTGGCCCAAGAATTACTGGATCTAAGTCAAGTACTTTATCACCATTTTATTAGTGCCTCTCCTAAGGACATTATTGTTGTTATTAGGTGCCATAGAGTTGTGTCCAACTCATAGAGACCCTCACAGGGTTTTCAATGGCTGACTGTTTCAGAATTGCCTTGGGAGTAGATAGCCACGTCCTTCTCCCATTTTTGTGGTGCTGGGAATCAAACTCGGGACCTCAGAGACAGCAGAGCAGCACTCTACCAACTGAGCTAAATCCCAGCCCAAGGACATTATTAGGAAACTATAAAATTCTTATATTACTTTTGAACCCCAGGCTGAAATGAAGTTATTTTCAACAATAGTTATCTTCTCTTCTTAGATAATGGAAAACTAAGCGAGGCACGGTGGCACAGGTCTGTAATCCCAGCAGTTTGGGAGGCAGCGGCAGGAGGATTGCAAGTTCGAGACCAGAGGCAGTCTGTGTAATTTAGCAAGACCCTGTCTCAAAAAGTAAAAAAATGGAATGAGGGTGCAGCTCAGTGGTCCAGCACCTTCAGAGCATGCAAGTGCGAGGCCCTGGGTTCAACCCCAGTACCACAAAAAAAAAAAAAAAAAAAGATAATGGAAAACTACTCTCCTCTGATAGGTAAAAACAAGAAGCACTGTACTGGGAGAGAAGGATGGCAACAAATATTAAGTTTAAACTGCAAGTAAAGGATACATCCTTGCCTGATATATATTATAATACACTGGGTTTTGTTGTTGCTGCTGTTAGGTGCCATCAAGTCAGTCCAACTCATAGTAACCCTATATACAACAGAACGAAACACTACCTGATATGGTGTCTTGCCCAGAACTATGTCAGTGCTTCTTTGCTTCTCATAGGGTTTTTGATTGCTGATAGTTTCAGGATTGGGCTGGCAGGTCCTTCTTTCATTTTTGCACTGCTGGGAATCAAACCAGGGCCTCAGGGTACACAGAGAAGCACTCAACCAAGTTCAACTCTAGCCCATTATACTAGGTTTTAGGAAGGTGTAAATTTCTTTGTGACCATAAAATAGAATTTCTAATTAGTCCATATATTAAAAGAATAATTAAATTGATGAAGTTGGTAAATGAAAATAGTCTAGCATAAACAAAAAATACAAAAATATAAATCATAAGTACTATATAATGCAGGACATGATTACTTTTGCTAACTTTCAGAATTGATTGTCTTATCTCCTTGACAGTATAACTTTGCCAAATGCATCTGTTTCCTTTGCAAGGGCAGAAAAGCAAACACCTAGCTCAGTGGGTAGAGCGCTGCGCTGCAGTCTCTGAGGTCCCCAGTTCAATTCCCAGCACCGCAAAAATGGGAGAAGGGCCTGGCAATCCACTCCCAAGGCAATCCCGAAACAGTCAGCCATTGAAAACCCTATGAGGGTCACTATGAGTCGGATACCGACTCGATGGCACCTAACAACAACAACAACAAAACCATATATAATTTGTCACACAAAACAGTCTGTCAGAAAAGAAATACTAGAACCCAGTACTATTAGAAAATTTTTATACAATAGATTTTTGATACACCACTGTGCATCAGGAGCCAACTGCAAACATGTAAAATGTTACTCCCACCTTTCATGTAACTTGGCATTGATTATCTAGCCTTCTATGATTAAAAAATTCATCTTAAAACCTATGCAGTGCAATATGTTTCATTTCTTTTTATACCACACTTATCTCTTCTACATAACTCTGCTAATTTTTTCTGTATTTTGTTAATTTTGAACTTTAGAACTTTTCTCCAAATTCATTAATTGTATCTACAACTATTTTCCAGGAAACGTTCATTACAACTGCTATGGTTTGGATCTTAAATATCTCCCAAAGACCCCCCACATGTCCATCAGCTCGTTGTGCAGTAAGGGCTTGTGTGTTGCTGCAATGTTGAAAGCTATGCTACCATTATTTCAGATAACAGCAGGGTCACTCATAGTGGACAGGTTTCAGCTAAGCTTCCCAACTAAGGTGGACTAGTGAGTAGGACCAGCAGCACATTTCAAAAACAATTACCCATTGAAAACCCTCTGAATAGCAGAGAAGCACTGTCAAATATAGTGCTGGAAAATGAGCCCCTCAAACTGGAAGGCATTTAATAAACAACTGGAAAACAGGTGCCTCCTTAAAGTAGAGTTGACCTTAATGATGGGAATGGAGTAAAGCCATGGGACCTTATTTTGCTGATAGGGCAAGACTCAAAATGTGAAGAAACGTAGTGGCCGTGACACTGAGCCAACAACTCTCAAGTAGTTCTTGATTATGTAGGCCAATAATGGTCTACATATGCTTAACATGTTAATCTCAATCTTAATTTATTTTAGAAACATTTAAACAGGTGATGAAGGACAGTGGAATAAAGCAGGAAATCTTTTAAGAAATATTATTTTAAGTACCAAGAAGCTTCAATATACATAAAAATACAATAGACTGATTTTCTCCCTAGAAACTAATACTGTCTTCTTACATATTAAGATTCATGATATCCATGAAGACTAACGTTATTAACCAGAGAAATCCACAATTCTCTATAGTTTATCAACATAATTTTAAATATGTTGTTGTGCTTGTTAGTGCTGTTAAGTCAGTGTCTGCCTCATAGCAACCCTATGTACAATAGGCAAAACAGTATTGTCAGTGCTTCTCTGCTATGTATAGGGTTTTCAATAGCTGATTGTTTTGGGGGAGTGGGTTGCGAGATCCTTTTCCTAAGTCTATAGCACCTGGCATACCCAGGATATCTCCTATGCAAGTACTAACCAGGCCCAACACTGTTTAGCTTCTGAAATCTGATGGGATCAGATGCAACAGAGGTATGGCTGCAGGCCTTTTAAATATGGAATCAATATGTACTGTTTTAAACTACTTTAGACAAGTATTCTTTAGAGCTTATTTTAATGGCCTGCTCCAATGGATTTCAATGTAGTTGTATATAAGAATCCTCTCAGAATCTTGCTGATGCCTAGATCCTATCCCATACTGATTCAATGGAAAAACTCAAAACTGAGCCCATATGTAGCTATCTCTAAGTTTTTCCACTGGGAGACGGACCCGGCAACCCACTCCCAAAAATCAATCGGCCATTGAAACCTCTATGAACAGCAGAGAAACACTGACAATAGTGTTTCACCTGTTGTATGTAGGGTTGCTATGAGTAGGATACTGACTCAACGGCACCTAACAACAACAAGTTTTTCCAGGTGATTCCAATGCAGTTTGGGAGTAAAGTTATCAGTATAGTCCCATATCTACTTTTTCTATAGAATACAGATATTCTGAGAAAAAGTATTTCATTACTAATATATATGTTGTTATTGTTGTTAGGTGCTGTCGAGTCGGTATCCGACTCATAGCGACCCTCTGTACAACAGGGGAAACACTATTGTCAGTGCTTCTCTGCTGTTCATAGAGTTTTCAATGGCAGATTGACTTTTGGGAGGGGGTTGCCAGGTCCTTCTCCCAAACTAATATATATATACTTAAGTGGAAATATCTAGGGTTTTGTTTGTTTATTTGTTTGTTTTTGAGACAAGTTCTTGTTGTGTAGCCCAGGCTGGCCTGGAATTGCGTGAATGTTCCTGCTGAGGCAGGAACCTCCAGGGTGTTGGGATTACAGGTGTATGCCACCAGGCCTGGCTCTGACGCATTCTTTTAATGATAAAAAATACAACATGTATTTCTACTCTCACCACTATATTTAATGTAGTTGAACAAGTCCTGGCCAATGCTATAAGAAATGAAAAAATACAACAAATTCTAACCCACATTTCTTCAGTAGTTTTGGGGGGCTACAAAAACAGATGTGGATTACAATTATGTGCAGACTGGATTTGTGGTGAACTGGATCAAGAGGTCTCAACTACATATCTAATTTGCAAGTGATTCTAATCTGCATCTGATTTTGTAGCCCTCTAAAACTGTTGAAGGGGCTGGGATTTAGCTCAGTTGGTAGAGTGCCACTCTGTAATCTGAGATCCCAAGTATGATTTCCAGCACCACAACAATGGGAGAAGAATGTGGCAATCCCCTCCTGAGATAATCCCCAAACAATCACCCATTGAAAACCCTATGAGGATCGCTATGAATCAGACATGACTTGATGGCACCTAACAATAACACCACAACAAAACTGTTGAAAGAGTGAGGATTAGCTTTGGGAATATACAATAAACTGTATAATAGCTTGAAGGGAAGAGTCAGATTACTACAGGGTCCATTTAGAAAAACTAATAAAATCAACAAGCTCTTAAAACTAATCAGAAAGCATAATGAGATGCTTAATTAAAAGATCAGTTTACAAGAATCAATAGTGCTCCCCTAATTTAGCAATAAATGTTAAAGAATATGATAAAATGAGAAAAATTCATGACAGTAAGAAAAAGCATTAATCTTGGAAGAATTAATTTAACAAGGTATTCATAGATCTCTACTAAACAAAAAGATTCAAGGCCTTTCAAAACGTATTAAAAGATGGAACAAGTTAAGAGATAATCCATATTACTGGATGCGTGGGCTTAATAGTGTGAATAGCCATGCTGTCTGGGTTAAACTATATATTCAATGCAATCTCATTAAAAACTCCAGCTACCTTTAGGAAAGGACATTAATTAGAAGATGGCATTAAAACAAGTATCTCACTATGCTGAGAAAAAAATTCAACCTTACCTAAAATAACATATAAAATTTGACTCCTGAGGCATAAAATTTTCTAAATTTGGAAGGTAAACCATTAAGTTAATAGCATATAATGTAGGAAAATGCATTCCATTTGTTACCTATGATTGAGGACTTCTTTAAAATTTTTAAAAATAAAATTTAAAAGCCAGACAGAACAGGTCACATACACTATGATTCCATGTACAGGACACATTAAAAATGTGCTTTCAGTGCAGGCATGTGATGGCCTGATAGCATCATCCTAATGTAACTCAGAAAACTGAATTATATAAAAATCTCATGTGTAGGCGGAAAATGCAAGGGTCAAGACGGGTAACATTTCATGAAATGAAGTTGGAGTCAATAAATCTTTTCCATAAAGGGGCAGATACTCTTTTAGGCTTTGGGGGCCATATGGTCTCTGTCACAACTACTCAACTCTGCTCTTGCAGCATGAAAAGAGCCATAGACAACATCAGCAAATGAGTGGGGCTGCATTCTGCTAACACTATAGTTACAAAAACAAGGGAGCAGCAGACTTGACCATGGCAGCACTTTGCCAACCCTGGTTAAAAAATCTACTACCAATCAAGAATCATTAAAAATCTAAAGTAATCCGTCTTTTATGCATACTCACCAGGTAAAAGTATTAAATGACAGAAAAAGTGAAGTTTAAAAAGTTACAATATTAGGAGAAGATAAAAGTGCTGGGTTCTATTTTTTTAAAACAGGAAATACCCAATCAACCATAAAATACTTAAAGGCATAACATTATTTTTTTTTTTAATGCAGAGTATAGCTGGGCGTGGTGGCGCACACTTGTAATCCCAGCGGTTTGGGAGGCAGAGCCAGGAGGATTGCAAGTTTGAGACCAGAGGAAGTCTATGTAACTTAGGGAGACACTGTCTCAGGAAGTAAGGAAAAAAAATAAAAGGGCTGGGGGTGCAGCTCAGTGGTCCAGCACTTGCAAAGCATGCAGGCGTGAGGCCCCGGATCAACCCCTAGTACCACCAAAAAATAAATACATAAATAAATAAATAAAAATGCAGAGTATATATTTTTATATGGAATTCTTCTTTAAACAGCAATAGATTTTAAGTTATTTAGAAGAAATATCTTTCAGTTAATATATTTCAAGCAGGGCTTCAAAGTAACCATGACATTATTCAGCAAAATCTAATTTCCACTCAACTCTGGGGGATAAAACAAAAGTGTAAATACTTCTGCACACTTTTAAAAACCAATTAGAAGATATACCTCAGGTCTCCAACAGAGAGAATAGGAGACAATTTTTGTTGTTGTTTCTTAAGTAACATCTGGAAATTTTTCACAGTTATATGGTTCAGTGGAAATGAACCGCATTTTTAGGCAGCCCATGGAAACCAATGAAAATGGTTCTCAGAGGTGAAGGCTTAACATAAAATTAATAAATGTGTCAATATACATAAAGGAAAGTCTAAGAACAAGAAAAATATGAAAGCTTGTTTAAGCAAGGGCTGGAGACATGGTATAGCACTTGGCTGCAAGTCTTAAGCCTGCAGCGGTACCACTGTGCATCTGATCCTATCAGATCTTGGAAGCTAAGCAGGGTCAGGCCTGATTGGTACTTGGATGGGAGACCTCTTGCGAATACCAGATGCCTCTGGAACACCAGGAGAAGGGTGTGGCAACCCATTCCCCAAAAAAACAATCAGCCATTGAAAACTCTATGAATAGTGGAGAAGCACTGTCAATACTGTTTTGCCCATTGTATGTAGGGTTGCTATGAATAGGACACCGACTCCATGGCACCTAGTAAGTCCTAACCTAACCTAACAGTTTTAAACCTAATAGTTTTAAACATGTACATGATGTTAGGTGCCATTGAGTCAGGTACAAATCATAGCAACCCTATGTACAACAGATGAAACACTCCCTGACACTGTGTCACGCCTGGCACTATGTCAGTGCTTCTCTGCTCTTCATGGTTTTCAATGGCTGATTGTTTCAGGATTGTTTTGAGAGTGGGTTGCCAGGTCCTTTTCTCATTGTTTTTCGGTCCTGGGGATTGAACCAAGGGCCTCAGAGAGCACAGAACCTCACTCTACCAACTGAGCTAAACCCCAGCACAAAAAAGGTACATAAAAATCACAAAAACTCTTTGAAGTATTTTAACCTAAAATAAACAAAAAAAGATAGTGAATTAGAAATCATCATCCTTCAACATAGTACTTCTTTCAATTAAAATAATTCTACTTTCAATTATATTTTATATACCTTTTATTTACTTATCTTTTTTTTTTACAGTATTGTAGGGCCTAACCCAGGGCCTTGCACATATTTAAAAGCACTGTACCATTTAACCGCACCTCTAGCCCCTTTTTTACTTTTATTTTATCACTAAATTACACAGGCTGTGCCTGGCCTTGAACTTGCAATCCTCCTACCTCTGCCTCTGAGGCTGGGCCTTTCCTATTTTTAAGAACTGATCTTCTGAGGGAATGAATATGTATTCTAAGCTCATGCATTATTCTAATTCCCTCTTCTTCTTCAGTGAAAATAAAAAGAATACCAGCCATGAACATTCATATTCTTATATTATGGGAATGATAGAACCCTAAATTGTCAATCCTTTTATTTTACAAAGAATTATGGTATGGAGATAAAATTATAGACTGCATGGATTCTGAAGACACTGCACTCTGTATTCCACCTTCTCAATACATAACCATAAGTACTGCTATTCAGAGCTTCATTGTATTAAGATAAAATGATTCTACCTTCCGGGGGAAGAAAAACATGAGCAATGAAATACTTAAATAGAAGAGGTAAAATGCCAGTTTAGCAACTAGAGAAAATTGATTTACCTATATACTTTAAATCATGCTGAACTTATAATTTGTTAAGTGTTTTCTTATTAATCCCAATGACTCTTGACACTTACCAAAGCAATATAATGTCTTAAATTTCAAATTTAGTAGAAATGAGATTTTCCTTTAATATAATATATGCAGTTTCACCATTTTCCTGTATAAAGCTACAGTATTCAAGATAACAGACTTAGCAAAAACATTACCATAGCTCACTGAAACAGAACGAGTCCAGAAATACATATGCATGATCAGCTGGTATGTGAAAAGGGTGCCAAGGCAGTTCTATTAAGAAAGGATAGTCTTTTCAACAATGTTAGAATTTGCTGTTTGTATGTATATATGTACAGGGCCAACTCGATCATGTCTAACAACAACATGTACACATGCACACACACACTCAAAATGGGTCATCCTCCAAAATGTAAAATAAAAATCATATAATGTTTAGAACAAAAATATTTCTTAGCTTGGATTAAGAAGTATTAGACACAATGTCAGAGTTATACTACATATGAGAAAAATACTGATAAACAATCAGCCCTTTGTACTGGTGTATCCTGTACCCACAAATTCAACCAACCCCAGGTTGAAAATAATTGGGAAAAACCTAAATCCCTACTGAACATGTATGGTCTTTTTTCCTTGCCATTATTACCTAAGCAATAGAGTTGAACAACTATTTACATGGCATCAGTTATTATAGGCCATCTAGAGATAATTTAATGTAAACATGATGATGTGCATAAGTTATATGCAAATACTGTTGTTGTTAGGTGCAGTTGAGTCATGTCTGACTCATAGCGACCCTTATAGGGTTTTCAATGGCTGATTATTTTTTTCAGGATATGCAAATACTATGTCATTCTATATAAAAGACTTGAGTATCCACGGCTTTTCATATCCATGAGGGTCCTGGAATAAATTCCTCATGTATACTAAGAGATAACTATATTTAGATTTCATAAAAATTGATGTTTATTTTACAAAAAGCACTACTATAAGGAAAAAAAGATACATTAAAAACTGCAATAAAAATTCACAAATCACCAACTGGACAAAGGACTTATAGGACTTACTTAAAGAATTTTTAAAATAAAACACACAATATAAAAAGAACCTGATGAAAATGGACCAAGGATTTAAACAATTTAGACAATTTACCAAATAAGCTATATGGAAAGCAAATAAGGCCCCTCAAAATAAGATGATCAACATCACTAATCATTAGAAAAATACAAATTAAAACCATAGGAAATATCATTACATACCGTTTAGAATGTTTAAAATAACAGCAAAACAGATAATATCAGGTGTGAAGTGTGAAGAACTAGAAGTTCTTGTGTCATGCAAAATGGTAGAGCTACTCTGAAAATATGTTAGAAATGATTTTTTATAAAGTTATATGTGCATTTTCCATATAATCCAGCAATCACACTGTCAAGTACTTAGTCTTTAAGAATGAAAACTGTTCATATATATGTGTGTACGTGTGTGTGTATGAATGTTTACACTGACATTATTTATAATCTCCAAAATCTCAAATAAATGAAATATCCTCCTATAGGTTCATGATAATTGTCATATTGTACTTTCGTAAATAGAATACTATACAGCAGTAAGAATAACTTATATGCAACAATATGAATTAAGCTCAAATGCATTATACTAAGTGAAAGAAGGAGACTCAAAATGTTACATATTGTTTGATTCCATTAATATTGCCATTATTGAAAAGCCAAAGCTATAGAGACACAAAGGAAATCTACAGTTGCCAGATGTTTCAGGTGGAGAGAAAATATGACTAAAACGGATGAGGGAATTTTTGTGGTGATGAAATGTTTTGCATTCTCATTGTACTCAGTCACTTGATACATTTGTTAAAACTAATGGAATGCTTTATCACAGATTGTTATATGTAAATTTCAAAGCACTGTTCAACATAAAATATCTTAAATGGAATGAAGTATATAGAATCTATATTTGGGATAAATTTATGAATTAGTTCACTTTTTAAAAAGGTATTGGGTTTTCTTCTGATCATCAAGTCTTTGTGCAATAAACAGAATTATAATTCTATGAAATAGTTTTAATTAAGGTTCTGGAGGTCAAATAATCAGGACCAGAGATATTCACTTAGGGAATTATTTTCATATAAATGAAGAGAATAAATGTAATCACCCAGAAAACAAAGGAACATATGCATACATTTCTACCAAACATGATTCATCACTAAAAAGTTCAAAGGCAAATGATTTAAAAATCCACAACAATTAAGTGAAAAAACATAACTAATAAAAGCAAAATATTCTAATTAAAATTTATCTTTATAATCTAGTAAACTTTCCATTCTAAATAGAAGTAAACAGAAGCTAAATTTCAATAATAAATTCCTTAGACTTTAAAAAAAAATTGGCATTATTTTACATAGGCCATTAAATGGAGCATTATTTGTCTCTGGAATTTGGTGACCTTACTAAAATAACTGTGGTTCAACCAAGCCTTAGAACTGCTAAGGAAATGCTTTTTTGTATTTTTCAGTATACTCGCTGTACCAACATCTTCCAAAATCAGGAGACAGAAGATAATTTCAATAAAGTGCAAACAATACAGAAATTAATGAAGGTTTCCTGCCTGTTGTATAGAATGTAAATAAGAAAAAAAAAAGCAAATTTGGCTGGAACTATTTCTAAGAGCAAATATGGAGCCTTTTCCTTGGGTGGGTGATGAAAGGCTCTGGCTGCTGAATTTGAAGGAGAGCTCTTATTTAGAAGAATTTGCACCTAGCAAAGTAAGACATTATTAGAAGTAACAGATGGAAGTGACAAACAAAGAATAGAATAGCACTTACTCTGATCTGTCTTGTGGCATCTGGGAATGGGTAAAAATGGGTTATGAATGATTTCAAAACCATATGAAGTACAGTTGTGAGCAGAACTTCTGAAGATCTGTAGCAATGTCTGTAACACTTCAGAATTTTTTTTAAAAAAGCTAATTGGTAGAATATGAAGGATAAAGAAAATATGCATACATAAAAATTCTTACATGAATTACTGGGAAATAGTGGGATAAACTATTATGGTTCATTTTCAAGAAAAGGATGGTAATAGAAACACTATTATCAAAAATCTTTTAACTTATGAACTAAAATTGTTTTACTGTATCTTTCTCAGGGTACTTTAAAATTTCCTTTCTGGATAGGATATTTCATATTTAGTTAAGGGAAGACTATCAATGACTTATCATTACACCATTATACAGTAACTTCAGAATCTTAATTAGAACATGAACACATAAAAGCATGGGCCTTGGAGGACAGTCAACAAAAGAGCCCAAGGTATACTAAGTATAGATCCTAAAAAGCATACTTAGTTTTCAAATGAATTTAAAATAGATTAAGATGGGCATTGTGTCACGTGTCTATAATCACAGCGATTCGAGAGACTGAGGCAAAAGGTTGGCAAGTTCAAGCCCAGAAGCAGCCTGAGCAACTTGGCAAGACATTGTCTCAAAATATAAATAAATAAATAAATAAATAAATAAATAAATAAATAAGTGGTTGGGGTGCAGCTCAGTGGTAGAGTACTTGCCTAACATGCTCAAGGTACTGGGTTCAACACCTAACACTAGAATAAACTGAACTAAACTAAACTAAAATAAAATAAATCAATATCCATAATGAACATCATGAAAATATTGTAATAAAATATTACAATGTCTTGTCACTCATTAATTATCATCATAATCAAATTTTACAGGTAGAAGAATACACACATGATGTTGAAGAGTTTAAATTCCAGAATTTTGTTACTCTGTGACTTATTTATGAAATTTCCAGCTTTAAGAAACAAACAAAATGCCTATGCAGTATCAAACATGCCAAAAGCATATACCTAAATGACATGAAATTGAAGAGTTTCACTGCTATCATCCAACTCATTCTGTCAGAGTACATATTTTCAAAGTCTCTTTAAAAGTAAGGGCTTCCTTTTCTTAATTTTAAGAAAAGATGACACAAATTATTAAATTGATACAAGGACATGATACCTGATATTCCACAACCTGTGTGCAATTATTTTACTCTACACATACACAGAGTTTAAGACATATTTATACTAAAAACAGGAACATTTGGAAATATTATAAAATACTGAATGTTGGTAAAGAAAAAGCAAATATATCAAATATAAATTGTTTCTTAAATTAAACTTTTCTGTTAACAGTAAATAACTTATAGATTTTTAAACTTCACCATATGCAATTCATATCCATACACATAAACAATGTAATTAAAATCTAATGAGCAACAGAACTAGTGTAACTTTATCATCAATATTTATTTCTCAATCTGTAAACTTAATGTTCAATTGCTATAGAGGTTGGTAAACATTTACCACTGAATAAATAAAAACATACGTAATTCATACTGTTACATAAAGTATCTCTTACCATCTGGCTGAAATATATTGTTTAAGATTTTTCTGTAATTGTCCAATTCGTTGATGCTACACAAAATTAATGGGTATAACATGAAAAATATTGTGTCCTAGGAAAATTATATCAACTATTATATGCTCAAAATATTTTTGATAGTAAAGTTTATGAAATACAAAATATTTAATTAGAAATTTGGGGAGGAAAGTTTATGACTATTGGTGAATATGCCAAGGTAAAAGTCCTCATTTAAACAAAAAATGATTATAAAATCACAATATATACTGTCACAATGATTTGTAAACATCATTTCTCTGATATGCTAATAAGCCAGACCATTGGAAACAAATATCCTTTGTAGCAAAGTGTTTAATAAGTATTTAAAAAATTATCCAAAGGACAACTCTAGTATTAATCAAGTAATTAATTTAAGAACTGTAGAACTCCATAGGACTTAGGCGAGTGTCCACACCGATTGTCTCATTTTAACAAAAGGAAACTGGTCCCAAGGAATCACACTTACATTTTCATAATCAAGTTAGTTATTAGGAAGTATCAGCCCTGGCTCCCTAATTCCTACTTCAGGGCCCTATTCACCCATAGCAATTTTGAATCAGTACTGTCAAATTTACTGAAAGTTGGTGACTTGTGCAAAATTTGTCTTTGTGCCCTTCTCAATTTCTTCTGCCTACCCTGTCCCTCTACTTTTAGCATATTGTCACCTACTTCAGACTAAAAAAAGTAACCATCAGACAAAGAAAGGCCTGATGATCCATCTTTATCCTTGCTGAATATGTAGCTCTAAACTATGCCAATGACTTGGGTTTGGTAAAGTAATAACAATTGCCTTTGGATTTAAGCCACTTTCTGTAAATGTCAAAGGGAATACTTATCAGTAAATACTTTTCTGTTTTAAATAACATAAAATCAAAAATCACACAGATTTACTTAAGCCTAATAAATAAAGGCACTTATTATCTAATGTTCCAAGTTCTTTACAGTTCTAAGAACCAGCTTCTCATGAAGGATTTAGGATCCATCATTTAGATTGTTTTCTTATTTTCTATGATATGTTTCAGTTCTGAGAACCAGCTTTTCATGAAGGATTTAGGATCCATAATTTAGATTGTTTTCTTATTTTCTATGATTTATGTTTAATTGACACATAAATGTACAAATTTATGGAGTACATTGTGATGTTTCAATATACATATACAATGTACAATGATCAAATCAGAGTAATAATCATATCTACCATAACCACAAACATTTCATTATTTGCGATAAAACATTCCAAATCCTTGTATTTTGAAATATGCAATAAATTATTATTAACTATAGTCACCACTCTGTGCAAGTAGAATACTAGAAATTATTCCTTCTCTGTAACTCTAACTTTGCACCCACTGACCAATCCTTGTACATCCACCCCTTTCTCTGACCCCACTCAGCTTCCTGTAACTATTATTTTACTTTCTATTTTCATGAGATCAACTTTTTCAGATTATGCATATGAGTGAAATTATATGTCTTTCTGTGCCTGGTTTATTTCATTTAACATGTCTTCCAAGTATATCCAAGTTGTCACAAATGAGAGGATTTCATTCTGTTTGTGGCTGAATAATATTCCATTGTATATATATACCACATGTTCTTTATCATCTCATCATAGGTGGACACTTAGGTTCCTTCCATACCTAGGATTTAGTGAATACTGTTGCAATAAACATGGCAATACAGGCATATCTTTGACACACTGATTTCATGTCCTTTGCATATATACCCAGTAACAAGATTGCCAAATCATATGATAGTTCTATTTATAATTTTTTGAGGAAACCCCATGCTAATTTGCATGTTGACTCTACTAATTTCCTTCCTTAGCAATAGTGTATAAAAGTTCCCTTCCCTCCACATACTTGCCAGTACTTGCTATCTTTTGTCTTTTTGATAATAGCTATCCTATTAGAGTGAGGTATTATCTTATTGTGGTTTTGATTTGTATTTGATGATTGTATTGAGCTTTTTTTTTTTCACATAACTGTTGAGCACTTACATTTCTATTATTTTGATCTGATCTCAGTAGTGTCAGCTTCATGTTGGCATTAGTTTTGTAGTTAATTTAGAAGAAATGAATACTTCCCCGTTTACATCTAATGAGAGAATGTTTTCCCATAGGTTTCTTTTAAGAGTTAGGGAAAAAAAATGTCAGAAGGCCCTGGAAAAAGGTTCTTTGCATTTCATGGCTAATATTCAGTTATACTATGAAGCAATCATCAGCAAAGAAGATGCAATTATTTTGGGGGCAGTCAGGTCATCTCTGGGACAAAGCTGGATGAGCTTTCCTCAGGCACATGATTTCATACAACAGGGATAGACACTGAACAAAATTTAGGTTCCTAGCAAAGAAGGTGACCATACCTCCTCAGGAGGAAGCCAACAATGGTACCTACACTTTAGCTACCAAATTTACACGCAAAACTTTATTATCATTTATATTTTAAATATATAATATATAATAAATATATAATATATATAATACATACAATATTATATAATATATAATATACAACAGATATGTTGTTGTTATTGTTAGGTGCTGTCGAGTCAGTATCCGATTCATAGCAACCCTCACAGGGTTTTCAATGGCAGACTGTTTCAGGATGGCCTTGGGAGTAGATTGCCAGGTCCTTCTCCCATTTTTACGGTGCTAGGAATTAAATTCAGGACCTCAGAGACTGCAGTGCAGCTCTGTACCAACTGAGCTAAATCCCAGCCCTACAACAGATATAATGTTTATTATATATATTTATATTATATTTCATATTTATTTATTATATTTCTAAAATTCCCACACCTCCTTACATGCTTCTATTCCTTCTCTAAAACAGGAAAGAACCATTCTCATCTGGTCCCTGAATCAAGTCCAGGATTTCTAAGTAAAAACACTTACTTATAGGAAATCCAAACTGTTAGAGAATTATATGTAAATGATAAGGTATCTACTTCTTCACATTCACATACAATCAACAGTGGAGAAAAGCAAACTACCAATGATAAATGTCAGAAAAGGGAGCAATGAAAATCAATCCAAAATTGTCATTGGTCCATGGCACCCTCATAGCTCATGTTCCTAGCGAAGGAAAATAAAGATTTCCTGGTCTGAGAAGAGACTATGTTCCTGGATAGCCCATGTCTCTGACTTTTGAGAGGCTTGCCTTGGTCCATTTTCCCCAATGGCCACATGGAATAAGGTATTTTGTTAGTCAGCTTTCCATCAGTGTGACAAAATGCCTAAGAAAATCAATGTAAAAGGAAGAAATGTTTATTTTGATTCAGAATTTCATACTTTCCATTCATGGTTGCCTGGCCATGTTGCCTATGAACTTGTGGTGAGGCAGTAGATCACGGCAGGGAGTACTTGGAAGGAAACTGCTCACCTCATGGTGGCCAGGAGGTACAAAGAAAGAGATAGGGAG
Organism: Pedetes capensis; assembly: GCA_007922755.1. NCBI lineage: Eukaryota > Metazoa > Chordata > Mammalia > Rodentia > Pedetidae > Pedetes > Pedetes capensis. The sequence goes on from VMDO01008567.1 coordinate 19,756, forward strand.
AGAGATAAAGGAAGGGGCTAGGGTCCCAATGTCCCTCAGAGGCATACCTCCAATGCCCTAATTTTGTTCCAGTAAGTCCTGCCGCTTAAAGTTTTCCTATCTGCCAACAGTGCCATGAGCTGGTGACCATGTCTTCTAAATAAGAACCTTTGGGGAACATTTAAGATCCAAACCAGGACTTGGAATGTAGCTCAATGGGAGAGCAGTTGCCTAACATGCTCAAGGCTCTAGATTTAATCTCTGGCACTGCAAATGAATAAAGCCTAAGATCCAAACCATAATATTGTCTCTGTCCCCAAAAGGCTCACGTCCCTCTCACAGTGAAAATTGCATTTAGTCTACATCCAAGGGTCTCCACAGTCTTATCTGTTTTAGCACTGTCCAAAAGTCCAAGTCCACAATCACTTCTGAAAATCAAGACAAAGTGTTAGCTGTGGACCTCTGTAAAAATCAAAAAGAAACTTACAGTCTTTTAAGACACAATGGTACAGGGTAAAAATTTTTATTCCAAAAGGAGGCAAGGAAAATAGCAAGAAAGAATAGGACCAAACCAAAACTGAAATCCAACAGGAAAAACATTAATCCTCTCGCTCCATGGCCAGCTTTGTGTGGCACAACATGTACTCCAAAGAGTTTAGGCATCCCCATCCTTGTGGCTTTGCTGGATGCAGCCCACATGACCTCTCTTTTGGAATGGCTCATTGATTATAGCTCATTGATTATAGCATCAAGATGCATTCCACATTCCTGGCACGTTCAACTTCCTGGGGTCTCCATTGCAGATTTGGATTCACTCATACAGATTCACACATACCTATCTCATGAGCTCCTTTCAGGAATCTAACCCTGCCACCCAGTACCTGGCCTCACAAAGCTTTCTTCTGAAATCTCAGTGGAGGCCTCCGCAGCCTCATAGTTCCTGCATTCTCTATGTTTGAATAACCAGTACTATGGGAGTGAAGGTCTACTATCAATGAAGGTTATAACCAGGGACTGCTTGGACTATTGCCAAAGTGGCCTCTCACTGTCTTGATGACTGAATAGAGGGAAATGAATCCTGGGGAAATAATTCCCTAGGTGGCCCTGTGTAAGCAGAACACCCCAGGGATCTCTTTTCTTTCTTTTTTTTTATTAGAAATTTTTAATGTACATCATAATGTGATTCATTTTGACATGCTATTCATTATGATAATTTTCATATATACAATTTGATAAACATCATTCATATAGGTTACCTCTTACCCTCCCCTGTTTCCCCCCTCCCCCCTTCCCATCTAAGTTTCCCATCCAAGTCTTCTCTATCTTTTAATATGTAGTATTTTTCTATATGTCCTTGCATTCCATTTCTGTTTAAGATAGAAACTTTTCCTGTAGTGGTCTTTGTTTTTATCTTGTTAGAACAATTACATGCGATTTCTAGTCCATTTATATTGACCTCATTCTTATCTTCCCTCCCTCCCTTTTATTATGATTTGACCTTTGAGTAGGATTTTTCCTTCCTGTAATTTTGAATCAGCTCCCTCATATGAGTGAGAACATGTGGTGTTTCTCTTTCTGAGCTCGTGTTCGTTCACTTAAAATAATTTTCTCTAATTTCATCCATTTTGCTGTGAATGACCTTATTTTATTTTTCTTGATTGCAGAATAGTGTTCCATTGTGTATATATACCATAGTTTTATCCATTCTTCTGTTGAAGGGCACTTTGGTTGATTCCATGTCTTTGCTATTGTGAAAAGCGCTGCATTGAACATGGAGATGCAGGTGTCTCTGTGGTATGATGACCCATCTCCCTTTGGGTAAATTCCCAATAGTGTTATAGCTGGGTCATATGGTAAGTCTATTTTTAGTTTTTTGAGGTACCTCCATATTGATTTCCATAGTGGTTGCACCAATTTACAGCTCCACCAACAATGTAAGAGTGTTCCCTTTTCCCCGCAACCTCACCAGCATTTGTTGTTGTTTGTTTTATTGATCTTGGCCATTCTTACTGGTGTAAGGTGAAATCTCAGTGTTGTTTTGAGGGATCTCTTCTCAAAGGCAAGTCTAAAGGAGTTTATGTTTGTATATCTTCAAGAGTGCAATGATTGGGATATTGACCTCAAGACATCTTTGCTTTTGTCCCAAGGCATCTTCACTTTGTTGTTGTTGTTGGCTTCATTTTAGGGGGACTTGGGCACAGCACTGCAGTCGAATGTAGGGTGTCACACAAGTTAGGCAAGTGCTATATCACCAATCTGCATCCCCAGCCCATTTTTTATGTTTTTATTTTTAAGACTAGGTCTTACAATGTTGTACAGGTTATCTCCAGCCTGAAACTTGCAATCTTCTTGTCTCAGTCTCTTGAGTCATAGAGATTACAGGCATGTGCCACAGAACACAGCTCTAGGCTTTCTTTTAATGGCTCCAATCTCTTTAACAACTGAAACACTCTTGGCCACCACTTTAAATATATCCTCTATTCTGGCCATACTGCAAGACTTTCAGATTTATCTGCTCTACTTTTTGCTCCCAATTCTCATTATAAATCCAACTAACAGCAGCCAGCAATATCCACACCACCAAATGAATGCTAAGCTGCCTTGAAATTTCCTTTGACAGATTAGTCTATTGCCTCTAAAATTAGCCCCCCACAAATTCTCAGGACATAAATAAAATGTAGGCAAGTCATTTGCTAAAATTTAACATGCACAGCATCTAGTCCAATTCCCAAGAGACTCCTCATTTCTATCTGAAATTTCACCACCATAACCTTTATTGCCCATACTGTTATCAGCATTCTGGTCTTCTGAGTCTTTGCAGAATCACCTATTAAACTCTATTTATAGCATTTTAGGCTTTCTACAGCCTGTTCCTCCAAACTTGTTCAAACTCTTTCACAAACTAATTCCAAATATTTCTCCACATCTGCTCAGGTATAGCCACAACTGCCCCACCATTGGTATCAATTTTCTATGTTCGTTATCTTTCTATAACTGTATCAAAAATACCTGAGATAATCAACATAAAAAGAGGAATGGTTTGTATCACAATTTCAGAGATTTCAGTCCATGGCCATTTAGCCGTGTTGCCACCTGACAGTATACCATGACAGGGAGCAAATGACAAAAGAAAGTGGTCACTCAGCGGTGGCCAGGGAGCAAAGAGAAAAATGTCAGGGTCCTAATATCCCTTTCTTTTCACTAGATCCCATTCCCATTTGCCAATATCTCCATTAGCTGAGGACCATGCCTTAACACATGAGCCTTTGGGGGTCATTTAAGATCCAAACCATAACAAGTCTTTGAAGAATGCCTTTTCAGGGCTGTATCCCCTTTCCTCAGAGAGCTGGGGAGTCTGGAAATGTGCCTTGTGGACAGAATAGTTACAGACTGTTACCAGGATTAGCATGTCTTTGGATATATATTTCTCATAAAGATTCAGTGAGCCTACAGTATACCGCAATATAGGCAAAATTATGGAATTATAATTACCACCAATGAATTTTAGACTTAATTTTGGTAATTATAAACTTTGGTTTCCCAGACACACAGGACTGTATAACTGTCTATTCTATCATCCTTAGTTTAATGGCCTGTGCCATGAGTTAATCTAAAAATAATCTCAAATTGAATTTATCATGAGAAGCCACAGTACAAATTCATCTTTTCCAAAACTTACCTCCTTCCAAATACCCAACTTCATAGTCACCATTAGCACTGACTTAAGGCACAAAATTCAATTGTCCTCATTCTGACAGGTTCAGATTGTCACACTCTCCTTCAAGTTAGATTTCAGACTAAAGGTAAAAAGGGCTTCTCATAGTAACCATATTTTTTTTCTCTCCATGTCCAAGTGAGCCAACTTTAGTCTAAATTTTTTGCTTTACTTTATATTTCAATGATAACCAACATAATCTAGTACTAACTTTTCACATCACTTCCTCTAATGTTGCAGCATCTACAGGCACATAGTCAATTTCCAAAGGCACAAGGGAGCAAGAGTTTTCCACTTTTTTAAAAAAGCAATAGGAGTCATCTACATTCCAGCCACTATAAGCCTGTCAGTTTGTCATGCTGTAGGAGCTTGTGTGCTGCTATAATGCTGAAAGCTATGCCACCAGTATTTTAGATACTGGCAGGGCCACCTGTGGTAGACAGGTTTTAATTGAGCTTCCAGACTAAGACACACTAAGGAAAAGGACCTGGCAACCCATTTCCAAAACAATTAACCATTGAAAACCCTATGAATAGCAGAGAAGCAATGTCAAATATAATGCCAGAAAATGAACCCCCACCTTGGAAGGCACTTAAGAAATTACTGGGGAAGAGTTGCCTCCTCAAGGTAGAGTCAACCTTAATGATGGGAATAGAGTAGAGACCCTGGGACCTCCATTGTCTGATGAGGCATAACTCAAAATGAGAAGGAACATATTAGCTGCAACTTTGGGCTCAGACATTAAAAAGATCATGTACATGATACAGTGTTGGGTAGTGTTTTGTTCTGTTGCACTTAGGGTCGCTATGAGTTGGACTCAACTTGAAGGTACCCAACAACAAACAATATTCCACCCTGGAAGAGGGAGACCTCACTGCTTTATTCCCTAGCAACTCCACTCATTTGAATATATTTTAAAACTTTCTATTGGCAGTGCCCATTGCATATACAAAATGCTATCCCAGAAAGAATGCATTTGGCTGAAAAAGCACATATTATTTATTCAAATAGCACTATACAAGAGGGAAACCTGTTGGCTCATAACAGATTCAGACAGAATACATTCTAGCATTGACTCATCTTGCAGTTTGACTATGTCAACAAGGTCCAATGTTCCTTCTCTCAGCTTTGCCAACTTTATTGTTGGCTCCACTGACAGAGAGGTGTCAAGATGTTTACAATGGTTTTAGAACTCACTTCCCTATACAAGAGCAAAAGCCACAACACTGTATGGAGAAAAATAAAGATCTTCATTCTCTGCCATGATTTTCCTTAAGATCAAGGAAGTTTCTTCATAAACGTCTGGCATAATTCTCTTTATATCCTATTGATAAGAATTAATTGAAATATATATTCATAAACTAATTACTCATGTGGGAAATAGCACTATCACAACTAGATTAGAATAATAATTATTCAAGATAGAATTGATATAAAGAGCAAACTAGGAATGCCACACTAAAACCTTTGTACACTGTTCAAATAATTTTAGATCTAATGAAAAAATGGAGAAATTTGTTTTGTACTAAATGCCCTAAAATGATAGGAAGTGCTACTAAGTAAATATGCTATGCCTTCACTATAGTCTCACCAACAGAACCTTCCAAGTATCCCTAAGAAGTATTAATCAGAGCAATATAATAAACAATCATAGGGCTTGTCTATTTTTATCTCTTAGGAGTAGTTATTCTCCCTTTTGTAGGACAAAACCTATGTCAAGCTCCAAGGACACATGGGATTTGACAATAGACTTTAAATTCCAGTTCTTGCCATTGCTTACCACTAGGCAAGCTGCTTAAATAACTCAAGGCTCAGTTTCCTCATTAACTAAATAGAGATACTAATACAATCTCATTTCAAAGCCCTGTTGATAGTTTCAAGTAAAATAATGTGTGCAAAGTACCTACACAGAGACTTTCACATAGTAGGTAATGAACTTCAACTTTTTTCCTTTCCTGATCACGCTTTCTTCTCACAAAGTCCCTCTTTTTAAGTAAACAACTGTCACCCCACCTAAGAACTCACAGAGATTAGGTGTTCCAGAAAAATATTAAATTATTCTTTTAGTAGGATGGATCCTTATTATTTCAACACCCATTAATAATATTGTGAGCTGAAGTACCTTATTAAGTTGTACTTTCTTCATAGTATTATATTTGCCAAGATATTGAAAAGTATGTACAATTTTTTTAACATTACAATGAGTCACAAAAGACAAAGACAAAAATATATAAAGTTCCCAAAACAAAAAATATGTAAAGTTCACAATTTATGTAATAAAAACCTATAAAAACATACTATTATGTAGTTCCCACATTTGTATGCATAGTCACATTGTCACTCATGATTATATAACAATCCTTATTATTTACTTAATCTTGTTTTCCACCGTGCTTAGAGAGGCGTTGAGTATTTAACAGCCAAAATAATATCTTTCCATATAAGTTTGATTGTTGCTTATTTAATATATTAAATGTTTCCTATTTCTTATAATTTTCATTAATAAATCTTATTAGTATATATTTTTCTCCCTTTATTGGTAAATGTTGATGGGGTACAGAGTAATATAGCATTGGCTTTTTCCATTATGCAACTATTATATTACTTTTGGTTACATTTTTATCAACTTATAAGGCTTATGGAACCTTTAGACTAATAAATAGTAAAACTCATATGCATATGGGGGTTACATTCCCTTATTTTTCCCACATACTCATGAAGTTGCAGCATTTACATTGAGATTATTCTCTTGCCCTTAATCCCTCTACATTGATTCTCCTCCCCATTCCACCTATCACAATCCTTACTTTCCTTTGCTAGTTCCCTCCCTCCTACTTTCTACTCTTTATATTGTCCCTTCTTCACTAAATCTAACTGTGCCTTTTTATATATGAACTTATGTATAGGATGTTTTTGTCCTTTAAGTAAGATTCAGTTCCCACATATGAGTGAGAACATGGGATGTTTCTTTTCTAGAGCATATGTTCATTCACTTAAGATGATATTCTCCAGTTCCATCCATTTTACTGCAAATGACATTATTTCATTTTTCCTTGCTGAGTAGTATTCCATTGTGTATATATGCCATAATTATTTTTATCCATTCTGCTGTTGATGGGCACTTTGGTTGGTTCTATATCCTTGCTATTGTTAAGAGTACTGCATTAAATATGGAGATGCAGATGTCTGTGGTATGATGACTTGCCCCCTTTTGGGTATATTCCCAGTAGTGGTATAGCTAAGTCTTAGGGCACTTCTATTTTTAGTTTTCTGAGGTATCTCCATATCGATTTCCAAAGTGGTTGAATCAATTTACAGTCCCATTAATAGTGTAAGAGGGTTCCTATTTCTCCACATCTTCATAGCACTTATTATTTGCTTTGTTGATTTTAGCCATTCTTACTGTGCAGGGCACTGTCTAGAGAAGCAGTTAGCCCTGGGCCTACCTAGGCCCACCTGGAGGTCTGAGACTCATTCCCCAGACAGTAACCTTTGCTCCACATCCAGGAACTCCTGGGCATTGAGCATCCAAAGATGGCACTGGTGTCCAACTCCTCTCCTCAGACCCCTCAACACCTGATTGACTGTTTCCAAACCACCAAACAGCTCCTGATTGGACCATTCAGGAACTACCCCCAATTAGTCCTTTTTACAAACCCAAATTTGCATGTCTCCTCTGATTGGCCAAGGCCTATATGGAGTGGCAATCTCTGATTGGTCCCTGGCTAGCCCCTGAAGGGGATATGAGGGCAATGCATGGAGCAGCCAGGGTCCATTCCACTGACTGGGACAGACAAAGCAATAAAGAGCTGTGCTGAGCTGAGCACTAGGAATCAGCATCTCCACTGGAAGAAAGAAGCAAGGAGCTACTATGGGCATAAACCTCCGAGCTGTCTCCAGGGACTGGTGGAGCAGCCATGGGCAAAAGCCTCCTTTCCGGGCAACATGGTTCTCCAGGGTTCGGCTCCCCCTTTCCAGACAGTGGGTCTTTGGTGGCTGGTTCTAGCTCATGGCCACAGCAAGTCCAGCAGCAGGGCAATGGCCCACATTACAGGAGTTAGATGGAATTTCAGAGTTGTTTTGATTTGCATTTCCCTAACGGCTAGGGATATTGAGCATTTTTTCATGTGCTTTTTAGCCTTACAAACTTTTTCATTTGAGAACTGTCTGCTCATTTCCTTTGCCCATTTTTGAACTGGGTTGCTTGTTGTCATGGGATTTGTTTTCTTGAGTTCTTTGTAAATTCTAGAAATTAATCCTCTGTTGGATGTATAGGATTTGAACATTTTCTCCCATTCAGTGGGCTCTTCTTTAACTCTGTTGTTTCCTTTGCTGTACAGAAGCATTTTGATTTCATGTGATTCCATTTGTCAGTTATTGGGGTGATTTTCTGAGCAACTGGAGTCTTATTAAGGAAATGCTTTTCTATGCCTATATGTTAGAGTATACTTCCTATGTTTTCTTCTAGTACTTTCAAGGTGTCTGGTATTATATTGAGGCCTTTTATCCATTTCAAGTTGATGCTCATGCAAATTGAGAGGTATGGTCTGTTATCATTTTTCTGCAGATGGATATCCAATTTTCCCAGCACCATTTGTTGAAGAGGATATATTCTCTTGAATTTGCATTCTTAGCCCCTCTGTCAAAGGTCAGGTAGCTATAGTTGCATGGGTATATCTGGATCTTCAATTCTATTCCACAGGTCTTCAGGCCTATTTTGTGCCAGTACCAATGTTTTCTTGCTACTATAGCCCTGTAGTATAGTTTAAAGTCAGGGATTGTGATCCCACCTGCACTGGTTTTGCAGCTTAAGATTGTTTTGGCTATATACAGTCTTTTGTGTTTCCATATGAATTTTTGGATTTTTTTTCTATTTCTGCAAAGTCTTTCATTGAGATTTTAATGGGGATTGCATTAAATCTCTAAATTGCTTTTGGTAATATAGCCATTTTTACAATATTGATTCTCACAATTTATGAGCAGGGGAGATCCTTCCACCTTCTAGTATCCTCTGCAATTTCTTCCCTTACACTAATTGTGAGCAGGAAAAGAAGGAAATTAAAGTAACAATCCCTTTCACAATAGCCCACCAAAAACTTAAATACTTAGGAATCAATCTAATCAATAAGATCTCTACAAAGAAAACATCAAAACATTATTAGTGTATGTTAATTGTACAATTCAGTGGTTTCATTATGACATTTTCAAATATGCATGTAACATACTCTGATCATGTTCATCCTCTCTGTTACCCTTCATTATCTCCCACTCCTACTCCACTCCTCATTCCCTTTCTTCATCTCTAGTTGCAAGTCTTTTTTCCCCCATACCTTCCACATGAATGAAAATCTGGGATATTTGTCTGAGTCTGGCTAATTTCACATAACATGATGATTTCCAGTTTCATCAGTTTTCCTATAAATGACATAATTTCATTCTAATCTACCACTGAGTTTACTTAACTATTATATTCCCTCAGTCTTTTAAGTGATCTTCAATGTTGTTTGGGATATTCTGTACATGTAATTTTCTACACATATGACACGTGAGATTATCAGAAGTAAAACAAATGGCTCCAGGCAATATAAACAATTTAAAGACTGATGTATGTTTCCAAGGCCCAGTTTACTAAACAAGATGTTCTTGCTTATAATAGTCTAATTATAGCATAATGAGGGTGGTGACAGCAGGGATAAGAAGAAAAGCTCGATGCTTCTCCTGCCTTTACCCCCAACTTAGATAGGTAAAGTTATTTATTTTTTTCTCAAGGTCAGTTGATGACTAGGACAGTAATAGCAATTAAAATAACAGAACTACTTGTACTTGAAATACAAATATTATGTTCCACTGATGGGTTGAAACATCAGTAGAAATAAATCCTCCAGGTTTCAATTATTATAGGAAATACCACTTATGGCCAGTATGGCCAGAAAGAATTATAAAAGTGAACAGTGAAAGAAATGGGAGTCACAATAATGAGCTAGCTATGGTAGCAATGAGTATGTGAGAACTGGAAAGGAAAGCACACTATTTAACCTAAGAATTCCACTTCTAAGAACATATTTGTCTTTTATAGAAGTAAACACATAGGAGCATGATAACACACACATACTTCTTAATATTCACTGCCACATCAATAGACCATGAAATGTTGCTGTTAATAGTTTACAATAATTATAACAAATGGACTTAAATACATAGGTGTGAAAAGTCCTTGAGGATGTAAAAATCCACGTGTGTGCATACATATACAAATATAGACAAATTTGATAATGGAAATAAACACATCTAGAAAGATACTGAAATGTTGTTAGGTGCCATTTAGTCAGGTTCAATTTCTACTAACTTTCATATGGTTTTCAATGGCAGATTGTTTAGAGATGGCTTCAGGAGTGTATTGCCACATCCTTCTCCCATATTTGATGTGCTGGAGATTGAACCAAGGACCTCAGAGAATGTGGAGAAGCACTCTACCAACAGGGCTAAACTGCAGCCCACTAAAATGTTACCAGTCATTTTCTTTGAATGGCTTTATGGACTGAGTATTTGTGCTTCCCTCCCACAAATACATAGGTTCAAATTCAAATCTTAACCTTTTAGAGTTTATTAATGCCATGTTATTTGGAGGTGGAGCTTTTTGGAGGTGATTACATCATGAGAATGAAGTCCTCATGAATATCATTAGTAATTTCATAAGAACTGACCCGACAATTCTTTTCTGTGGTGTGAGGATATAAGAAGTTAATCTTCATCAACAAGTGGAGTAGGGCACTCACCAGAACCCAGCTAGCCATGCTGTTATCCTTATCTGGTACTTCCAGCCTCTAGAATTATAAGCAATAAATGTTGGTTGTTTATAAGCCACATAGGCTATAGGAATTTGTATAGTATCCTGAACTATGCTTGATGGGAGGGTAGATTGAAAGTAATATTCGTTCAGGTATTTATTTATTTATTTATTTATTTATTTATTTGTACTGGGCACTTTGCAAGTGCTCTACCACTGGGCTTCACTCTCAACCCATTTGTTTTTTATTTTGAGTCAGGGTCTCACTAAGTTACACAGGTTGCCTTGGGCCTCAAACTCATAATCTTCCTTCCATCACCTTCTGAATTGCTAGGATTACAGGTGCATGCCATCACACCCAGCCATTTATTATTTTTGACAAAAAGTATGTCAAAATGATAGCCTGTCCAAATATAAATGCTAATGGACTATCATAGCAATATTGACCTCAGGATATGGCACAGAATATGCTCCTAGAGCCTTCAAATATACTAAGTAGAATAGAATATATAAGACTCTATCAGACAAGATCTAAAGAAGATTCTAATACTCTAATATTAGAATGCAATTTTATATTTTTTCTGATGTGTAAAAAAGATGCAAGTGAAGCATTTAAATAAAGAAAGTTCCTTCTGATCTTCAGAATTTCTACTTTTCAGAAAAGGCTGTAAGGTTGTCATTTAAAGAAGATACTGTCATCAGTCAATAAAAAGAGAGCCTCTCCTTTTTTACTTTTATAATGTTAGCAAAGTTAAATACAAAATAACTTATTTATTAAATTAATTATTAAGTGAATGGCTAATAATTTATTGAAATAATTTTTATTTTATTTTCAAACATTATACAGTTATTTATAAGATAAAATCATAAAGATATGGTTTTCTTTCCTCAAGGGTCACCTTCATGTTACCTAACTTTGGTTTAGCTCAGTTGGTACCGTGTTGGTCCACACTTTCTCCGGACTTGGATTCAATCCCCAGCACTGCAAAATTGGGAGATGGATGTAACAGCCAACTCCAGAAACAATCCCAAAACAGTAAACCACTGAACATCTATGAGGAGCACAATGAATTGGACATGACTTGAGGATACCTAACAATTTTGTAGCTATGAGTGTACCAACTTGAAGCATAATAATAAGCACTTCTCAATAATTACTCTCAATGTAAATGGTCTTAACTATCAATTAAAAGACATAGACTGGCCAACTGGATGAGAAAACATAAACCCTCAATATGTACCATACAAGAGACTCAACCCACAAAGACTGTAACAGGTTGAGAATTAAGGGTTGGAAAACAATATATCAAACAGGGGATAAACAAAAAAAAAGGAGGCAGGATATTAATTTCAGATATATTAGACTGCAATCCAAAACTAATTAGAAGAGACAAAGAAGGACACTATAAATTACTAAAAAGAACAATCAACCATGAACCCATAATGTTACTTAATATATATTCTCCAAATGCAGGGGTACCTACCTTCATAAAACAATCTTTATAGGAAATAAATAAAGAGATCGGATCAGACACAATAATTATGGGAGACTCCAATACCCCACTTTCCCCAAGAGACAGGTAATCAAAAGAAAAAATCAACCAAGAAAGAATGAGCTTAATTTGCACCCTAGACCAACTAGAACATACAGATATCTGCAGAATATTCCATCCATCTGAGGAGGACTACACATTCTTCTCAGCAACACATGGAACTTTCTCTAAGATAGATCACATTTTAGTACATAAAACAGCCTCAACAAATACAAAAAAGTAGAAGTCATCCTCTGTACCTTATCTAATCACACTGGAGTAAAATTGGAACTCAAAAACAAGAAAAACTTCAGAAATTTTACAAATTCATGAAGACTAAATAATACACTGCTGAATGATCAATGGGTTATTGAAGACATTAAAGTAGAAATTAAAAAATTCCTGCAATTAAATGAGGATGAAAGCACATCCTACCAAAATGTATGGGACACAGCAAAAGCAGTTCTAAGAGGGAAGTTTATACCAATGAGTACCTTCATCAGTAGGTTAGGGAAGGCCTAAATAAATGACTTAATGACACATCTCAAGGCACTAGGAAACCAACAACAAACCAATCCCAAAAGGACCACTCAGACAGAAATTATCAAAATCAATGCAAAGATATCCTAATTAGAATTTAAAAAGATAATTCAAAGAAGTAACAAGAGGAAGAGCTGGTTCTTTAAAAAGATTAATAAAATAGATGCACCCCTATCCAAATCTCACCAAAAAAAAAAAAAAGAAAAAAAAAGAAAAGGCCAAAATTGTAAAAATTAGAGACAAGAAAGGAATCATCACTATCGATTCCAACAAAATCCAAAAATCATCAGGGAATACTTTGAGAAATTGTATTCCCTAAAATACAAAAATACAGAAGAAATGGATAAATTTATTAACACATACAATTTACTAAAATTAAGCTCAGAGGACATAAGCAATCTAAAAAGACCCATTACATGCACCAAAATAGAAAAGGTAATAAAAAACCTCCCAACAAAGAAGAGCCCAGGACCTAAAAGGTTCACAGCAGAATTCTAACCAAACCTTCAAAGAAGAGTCAACACCAATTCTCCTTAAATTATTTTAAAAAGTAGAAAAGGAGGGAGCACTCCCAAACTTATCATATGGATCCACTATCACCTTGATACCTAAACCAGGCAAGGATACATCTAATAAAGAAAACCATAGACCAATTTCCCTAATGAACATAGATGCAAAAATTCTCAACAAAATCCTAGCAAACTGAATTCAGCAAGAGATTATAAGGATTATTCATCAAGACCAAGGGGGATTTATTCCACAAATGCAAGGCTGGTTCAACATACAAAAATCGATCAATGCAATTCAACGTATCAAGAAACCTGCCAACAAAACTGCATGATCATCTCCATCAATGCTGAGAAGGCCTTTGACAAAGTGTAACACCTTTTCATGATAAAAACACTGGAGAAGGCAGGCCTAACAGGAAAGTATCTTAACATAATAAAGGCCATTTATGAAAGACATACAGCCAATATCATATTAAATGGAGAAAATTGACACCATTTCCTCTAAGATCAGGAACAAGACAAAGATGCCCACTCTCCTATCTTATTTAACACTGTGATTGCAGTCCTAGACAGAGTAATCACACAAGACAAAGACATCAGAGGGATACAGATAGGCAAAGAAGAGGTCAAATTATCTTTATTCACACATGACATGATATTTTACATAAAGGACACCAAAATCTCTTCTAGAAAGCTTTTAGACCTAACAAACTCCTTTAGCAAAGTGGCAGTATAAAAAATTAACACTCAAAAATCAGTAGTCTTCCTTTTCACCAACTGTGAACAGGAAAAAAAGGAAATTAAAGCTGCAATCCCTTTCATGATAGCCCACCAAAAACTTAAATACTTAGGAATCAATCTAACCAAAGATACTGCAGATCTCTACAAGGAAAATTTCAAAACATTAAAGAAAGAAATCATAGAGTATACTAGAAGGTGGAGGACCTCACCTGCACATGGATTGGGAGAATCAATATTGGAAAAATTATCGAAAGCAATCTATAGATTTAATGCAATCCCCATTAAAATCTCAATGAAAGACTTTGCAGAAATAGAAAAAAAATTCAGAAATTCATATGGAAACACAAAAGACCACATATAGCCAAAACAATCTTAAGCTGCAAAACCAGTGCAAGCAGGATTGCAACCCCTGACTTTAAACTATACTACAGGGATGCAGTAGCAAAAATAGCTTGGTACTGGCACAAAAATAGGCCTGAAGACCAGTGGAGCAGAATTGAGGACCCCGAGACACACCAGCATATCTATAGCCACTTGATCTTTGACAAAGGTCAAAGCAGGCAAATTCAAGAAAAGATAGCCTCTTCAACAGATGGTGCTGCAAATTTTGGATTTCCACCTTCAGAAAAATGAAAACAGACCCACATCTCTCAGTATGCACAAGAGTTGACTTGAAATGGACAAAAGACCTCAACATAAAACCAGAAACCTTAAAATTATTAGAAGAAAAGATAGCAATATACTCCAACATATAGGCATAAGAAAGTGCTTCCTTAATAGGACTCCAATTGCTCCAGAAATTGCAACAATAATAGGTAAATGGGATTACATGAAATTAAAAAGCTTCTCTACAGCAAAGGAAACAATCAACAGAGTTAAGGAAGACCCCACTGAATGAGAGAAAATCTTCACATCCTACATATCTGACAGAGAACTAATTTCCAGAATTTACAAGGAACACAACATAGCAACTCCCAACACAACAAGTAACCTAATACACAAGTGGGCAAAGCAACCGAATAGACAGTTCTCAAATGAAGAAGTTCATATGGTCATAAAGCACATGAAAAAATGCTCAATACATCTAGTCATTAGGGAAATGCAAATTGAGACAACTCTGAGAGTCCATCTAACTCCAGTAAGAATGGACATGATAAAACAAATAAATTCTGGTAAGGTTGTGGAAAAAAGGACCCCTCTTACACTGTTCGTGGGGCTATAAATTGGTCCAACCACTTTGGAAATCAATATGAAGATACCTCAGAAAACTAAAAATAGTACTGCCAAATGACCCAGTTATATCACTAGTGGGAATATACCCAAAGGGTGTCAAGTCAGCATACCACAGAGACATCTGCATGCACACATTCAATGCAGCATTTTTCACAATAGCAAGAAGATGGGACCCACCAAAGTGCCCATCAACAGAAGAATGGATAAAAAAATTATGGTACATATACACAACACATTTTTAAAAATGAAATAATGTCATTTGCAGCAAAATGGATGGAATTGGAGAATGTCATCTTAAGCAAAAAGACACAAGCCCAAAAAGAGAAATACCATGTGTTCTCACTCTTATGTGGGAGCTGAATCATACTAAAAGGAAGGAAAAAAATCCTATACATAAATTGATATATAAAAAATGCACAATTAAACAGTATAGAAGGGACAATATAAAGAGTAGAAAGAAGGAGAGAGGGATCTAGCAGAGAGAAGCTAAGATTAGAGAAGATGGGATGGGGAGGAGGAGGATGAAGTGGTAGAGGCCAAACTCAATGTAAACAGCACAACTTCATGAGTATATTGGAAAAACAGGGGAATATAACCCAAATAAGTATCAGAGTTTTACTACATATTAACCATGAGTCTACATAGTCTTTGCGGGTCAATTGAAGTGTTGCTAGAAGTGATGTAAAGGATGCATAATGGAAAAAGCCAATGCTGTATTACACTGTACCCCATCATCATTTACTAATAAAGGATACATAAATAAATAAATAAATAAATAAATAAATAAATAAATAAATAAATGTACCTGAGCCAATTGCACATATGTTATAAGACATCCTTCAAGATTAGGAAGTGTCAATACCCAAGATGGGCCTTCCTGGTTGGAATATGATCTACTTTTTGGTCCGAAATGAGTGAAGAACTGAACCAATGCCAGGATGATAGGTATGAATTTGGATAAAGTCATTATTTCAAAACCTAAGTAATCTACTTTGCACTATTTTATAGTCAGGATAATGGAACAAATGTATAGACTGAGGACAGACATGACAAGGTGAGGGTATGCTGTTAAAAAATTAAAGTGCATAATTCATATTAAAGCTAGCAATTTCACTTCAAAACCAAATATTTGAAATAGTTACATTATTATATGAAACATACATTTCACACAATGCATCATTCAGTTTTGTAGCTGTTATTATTAAAAGCTGGATTGGAAATCCTGTCTAACTAGGATTCTATTCCATGTCTGCCTCTCTTAGCAACATGACCTTCGGAAATTACAGAAATTCTTTGAACCTGTCATTTCACCTGTAAAACAGTAATAATCTCCCTGCTATAAGCTTAATATTCAATCCACCTAGGGACTTGACTTCAGTAGAGGAGGAATACAATTGATTCTCAATAAATACTAACATTATTCATCATCCTTTTTCCAACTTTTCAAAAACAGTATAATATGTATTAAATTGCACTGATTTTTGTGCACATTTCTTTAAGAAGAAATGCCTTATTTACAAAGATAATTTGAAGACTAACGTTGGCATTTTGTTTTTTCCAACTTCAATGTATTTTATGAATAATAACTAATAAATATATATTTTGGGGTACTTAGCGGTTCAACTCAGAGCCTTGACCATACTTTGCAAGCTCTCTACCACTGGGCTGTTCCCTGAGCTCATTTTTAAATTTTTTATCTTGAGATAGGGTCTCATTAAATTATGCAGGTTGCCTTTGGCCTCAAACTCGCAATTCTCCTGCCTCTGCCTCCCAAGTCACTGGCATCACAGGCCTGTGTCATTGTGTTTGCTGTTTTTCTTTTTTCTTTCTTTCTTTCTTTTTTTTTTTTTTTTGGCAATAGGGATTTGAACCCAGGGTTTTATATGTGCTAGGCAAGGGCTCTACCACTGAACTACAACACTAGCCCCAGATCTTTTAGCTCCTTTACCAGTTCCTTCAGAAGTTTGAAGATATAAAGGATTATAATTTCAGTTTTTCTAGTCATAATAAAAAATATAATAGAAGGGGTGAGAGAATTCAAATGCAAATTGAATTAAATGACTCCAGTATAAACATTTAGCATGCTTCAACATCATTTAGCCTCTCCTCAGGCCCTGGTGTATAGACATAACTTTTAAAACCTCATACAGATTTCAACAGGTCATCAGGACTAGAGTAAATCTTAGCGAGAGTATGACTGAGATCATCTCACTATGCTCACCAGTAACCAGGCTACTGGCAAGGTAAGTATCCCCTAAAGGTGAATAAAACCACAAAGGTAGGAACCTGAGGACTCATAACCACGTTACTCACAGAAGAACCGCTTTGCGGTGGCCTGATCTCACTTAGTGTTCACAGCAATAATAAATACACACACCAAAAAACTTAGAGCATACACTGATTTCTATCCAAACAACAACACTGTCTGGAAATTTGTGGCTGCATTATTTACCATCTGGCGAGTGGGAAGCATTAGCAAATGAGCATCTAGATGTTTGAGCAAGAGCTACCCTATACCCATATGCAAGGAAAATCTCAATCAGCAACAAAACCAAAGACATACATCCTGCCAAAAAATGAATATTCATGTTGCCAGTACCACACAGGTTGAATTAAACACAACTGTTAAAATTTCTTAATGATGTTCTGCCTGACAGCAACATGAAAGATAAAAATATAACATGATATAAGACAGTTCACCAAGAACACAAGAATGTGTATTCAGTTAGTGTGAAGATATGAGACAGTCTGGAAGTATCAATGAATGAATAGCTTTTCTGAGTGGGAAGGAATACTGTACAGGAATATAGAGCAAGAAGAGGATCCCAAGTGAAAGTATCCAAGCTCAACAATAGGTCTGAGAAATCCTTTACAAAGATATAATAGCGTTAGCCTGTCAAATCTGAATACGTTGATTTCTTTCTTCTCAATTCTCCTAAATAGCCTTTATCTCAATCTAAAAACTACTCATGGGAGAAGGACATGGCAATCCACTCTCAAGGCAATTCCAAAACAATAAGCCATTGAATACCCTATGAGGGTCACTATGAGTCGGACACAACTCAAAGGTACCTAACATCAACACAACAAAAACTACTCAATATTAAATAAAAATAGAGGGATCTTTAATGATCCAAATATATATTTCAAAATCTCTCATGTTATAGTTCTTTGGTTCACCATAGTCTATCATGATCAAATTTAAAAGTTCAAACACACAAGGCTACACTTTCAAATATGAGGCTACAATGAAAATTCATCCAAACACATAAATGTCAAACAAGCGTGCAGATACACAAACCAGGTATCTATGTGCTAGCATGTGTGCACACCTTCAGAAGGGTCTGTTTTGATTGTTTCCCATGTTTCATTTGAAGCTGTCCAGGCAAAGCTAAACTAAAAAAGCTATTTTCAATGGTTAACCTTTAAAAGAAAACACCTCTGACTTGGAAATGCTGCTTTATAATAATAAGGTAGAAAAATTGGGATTTGAAGCTGTTTTAGGCAACAGGAACAAAAGAATTAAGCTCACCACAGTTTGGATCACGGTGTTACAAAATGAATCATAACACTATAATTAAACAATAAGCATTCATCAATAGATTTATTCTATCTGGCTTCCCCTAAATAACTGGCAATGAGAGATTATCTTTTAAAAAACACAAGTCTGATCATGTTATTCTTCCAGTTGAACTTTCAAACATTGCTCTTGTCTTTAGAAACAACAAATTTGTACTGTGGTTTTTAGAATTAGCTCCAATCTAGCACTCTGATAGCATAGAGCAGACGTTTTTCCAACATGTTCAAAAATGAGGATCTTTTCAATTTCAGAATCACTCATAGGCTGTATTACCCAGCGAAACTTTCAGTATTTATCATTTGAAAAGTATACAATTATAATTATGAATTTAGGAATGTCTTTAAATTACCAATTATAATGTCTACATCTATTTAAAATTAATTTATTATCTAGTAAAAAATTCTGAGAGCAAAATAGATTTGAATATTCCAGTAATTTCTTTGTAGCTTATAGTTTAGCAACCTCTCCTGTGGGGGAAGAGTAGGAATTTAGGAATTTTCTAGGCACTATTTATATTTTAACTGTAGTGGCTCCATTGCCCAGCATTATGCTTGCAGAGTACTCAATACTTATTTGCTAAAAGAATGACCTATTTAAAAACAGTGTTCTACTGTTACTTACCAGGCTTTAGGGCTTTGCGCTGGTTGCTTTCACTAATGAACTGGGGATCTGCAAGTTTCCTTTCCTTGGCTATAAGCCTTGATACCATCTTCTTAATGAGTTAACTCCTGATCTGGAATTCTCAATGTGCCCCCCCTTCATTACCTTAATTTATTTCATTTTTTTCCACCAGTACTCATCACATTCAAGGAATTTCTAATTTATTATACATATTTTTTTTCATTATTTTACTCTATTTCCCACCCACTAGAATGTCAGCCCCACACGTACACAGGTTATCTGTGATTCGTTCACTGGTGTATTCCAAGCTTTAAAATGATGCCTGATATAGTGAATGGTTTTTTAAATGATGAAATCTATGGTAATTCATGCCATCTTCATGTTTCTGATTATTCAGCTGTCAAATAGGGATAAAGTCTCTCCTATTCAACTTATAGAGTGGTTCAAGAAACAAGTGAGTGTGCCATAAATAAATGTAACTCAATTACTTTTCTGAAATTATTGTAATCATACTTGGAACTCTCCCAGGAGGTATGGTAAAGGTGAGGATGCTAAGTAAGATACCTCCTCTCTTCTGGAACTTTACCATTTGGGCAGGAATAGTTTATCTCCTCATCCAGGTATAGTTCATTTTATGAGTCTGACTTTATCATTCATTTTAGTAAAATTACTGACAGTCTTTATGTTTTAATTACAAATTATAATTTTGTGAGTCAATTTGGTTTCAATATGGTGTACTCTAGCCACAGAGACGCAGAGAACAGAGAATAGCTGTAATTTTGGTCAAATATTCATCTAGATATGACTACGATGGTATATTTTTTAGATACAATTAACATTCACTATTAGTTGACTTTAAGTGGATTATCTTCCATATTGTGATGAGCAACATCCAATCAAGGTGAAGGCCTTCAGAGCAATGACAGACTTCATAAAAATATTAGGCCTTGAGACTGCAACATAGACATCTTGCCTGAAATTCCAGCCTGTTGGCCTGCCCTACAGACTTCAGCATGCTGTTTTTCTTATTTTTAGGTGCCCTTGGGTCAGGTCTGACTCACAGAGACCCTATGTACAATAGAACAAAACACTGCCCAACACTGTGCAATGCCTGCCACTATTGCCAGTGCTTCTCTGCTATTCATAAGGTTTTGAGTGGCTGATTGTTTTTGGAAGTGGGCTGCCAGGTCCTACTCCCAGGACTACAGCACTTGGTATTCCCAGGCAGTCTCCCATCCAAGGACTAACCAGGCACAATTCTCCTGAGCTTCCAAGATCTGATGGGATCAGATGCCACAGTGGTACAGCTAGCTCCCATAATCAACTGGCAATCTCTCTTGTGCTCTTTCCTTCTATATTAGTTTTGTGTCCAGAGTAACTTGACTACAACATAGATCTCTGAAACAGCCAAAATTCTGGAAACAATGCTAGTGAAATGACTGTTTAGGGATGCAAAGGAAAGATGCCTAATCTAACGCTATTCCTTAAGAAAATTAGTTTTTACTGGATGTGTTGGCATACAACTATAATTCCAGGAACTCAGGAGGTAGAGGCAAGATGATCACACAATCAAGGTCAGAGGCAGCTTGCATAACTTAGTGAGACTCTGTCTCCAAATAAAAAATTAAAAAATGGGGCTAGGGGTACACTTCAGTGGTAGAGTAATTGCCAAGTATGTACGAGTCCCTGTGTTCAAACCTCAACTACTGTAAAGAAAAAGAAAAGAAAAAGAAGAAAAAGAAAATTATTTTTATTGAGGGATGCTTTATGTACTTCTTTAAAAAGGCACATTTTAAGAGTAAAAAGTTTAGATTTTTGACAAATACACCAACTTTATATCTACCATCCCCATATATAGAATATTTCCATCATCCCTCTTGCCCTTTCCTACTGTTGTGCTTTTTGTTACTGTAGATTAGTTTTGTTTATTCTAGAACTTCATATAAAAGAAAGCATATATGTAATACAGTATATAATCTTTCATAAATAGTTTCTGCTCCTCAATATCTTTTGTATACTCACCTTTGTTGTATGAATCTATAGATCTGTTTTTTAACTTATATTTGGATTTGTAGTCATTGTGTATTTATTTCTGTTTTAGGTGAAAGGAAGAAGTTCAAATTCAATATTATCGAGCATTTCCAGCTGTACTGGAACAATTTGTCCAAATGATTTTCCTTTCTTTATTAAATCACTTTGATGCCTTTGTCAAAAATCAGCTGTGTGTGTTTATTTCTAGATATTCTTTTGTTCAATTCTGGTACTTATTCTTTCTTATACTAATTCCATAAAGCCTTGATTCTATAGCCGGATATGTATTTAAATCAGTTGTATATCATCAAACATGTTATTCTTTTAAAAATAATAGTTATCTATATTATTTTCATTTCCATATAAATTTCAGAGTTATCTTTTTCTAAAACAAATGTCTGTTGGTACTTTGATTGAGATTGCAATTATAGATCAATTCCTGGGAAAGTGTTAGATTGTTCATCTACAAACCTGATGTATATCACCACTTATTTGTTGTTAGGTGCTGTCCACTCAGTGCCCGACTCATAGTGACTCTATGTACAACAGACAAAACACTATTGTCAGTGCTTCTCTGCTAGTCACAGAGTGTTCAATGGTAGATTGTTTTTTGGGAGTGAGTTACTGGGTCCTTCTCCCAACCACTTATTTGGGTATTATTTAATTCTTCTCTGTGATATTATAGTTTTAAGTATAGCAATCTTGAATATTTTTCTACACTTAGGTCTTTTATATATTATCATGCCACTTTAAGTGACCATTTATTTTTTACATTAATTTATAATTCTTTGTTGCTGGGATATTTAAAAAGCTGACTTTTCAAATATTGACCTTATATTTAAGGAAACAATCCCCCAAAGACAGTTATGGGACTTTTCCATGAAATACTTATTAAAAACTTGTAGGATTAATATTCCACATGGAACACTGGAAAGTTACTTCTAAGGCAATTTTGCTTCACAAATCATTATATGTTTTTAATTTGTGATATACCTATCCTCTCAACCAGTGTCCGGTAAATTAAGACTTTAAGATGATACTTCCACATTAATTTGTTGTTCATATAAGCTTAGGAAGAAATAGGATGAACACTCAAGTATAAATACCAGTAATTATAAAAGTGATTAAACGTCACACACGCACACACATACAAACCTTAATAAATCAATTGAGCAGCATAGCTTTTGCTGAGGCAGGATAAAAATACCTCAAGGTACGATCCTTTGTGTGCTCTTCCCCCAGGTATGAAGAGGGCCAATTCATTTAGCTTTATTTTCTCCACTTCACCAGGATTCTCTCTCCCAACTCTCTTTAGGAATTCAGACCTCTCCTAAACTCTCCTCCCAAAAGCCTCTCCTTTAAGCAACAGTGAATCTAGTTTTTTATACATTGTGGCTGACTGGATGATTCTATGAAATCAGAAAATACCAATGGTAAATTTTAGCAAAATCAGGCTATTTACACTTCAGTGTAGAACCTGTTAATACATAACCAAAAATAAATTCATTAGCAAGAAGATAAGAGGCTACAACAATACCTTGAATCCTATCAGGAGTCCTCTGCTAGCCCTGGAGGAAATCTTATTTAGGCTATGTTGTAGGTGGAGGAGAATATGAATCTAGTTCTTTCTTCTCCAGATGCAACACTATTGTCCTAGAAGGAATGAGACATAGGGGACCTTCTTCTATAGGATGAGACAAGGTGCTTTTTTCTCTAGCTCCTTCAATGGCATTAAGCCTACTCTGCACAAGGAGATGCATTCTTTGAAGCCGACTGCCCCTATTCTGCCCCCAAAGAGCCTTTTTTTGCACACTGCTTATTTTCCAACTTTCAAACTCCCTTATCTATCCATCTCTCTGCTTCTTAACCTTTTCCTAAAGTTGATTATGCCTGCAGCCATACCACTGTAATGTCTGATCCTGTCAGATCTCAGAAGCTAAGGAGGGTAGGGCCTGGTTAGTAGTGAATGGGAGACCACCAGGAACACCAGGTGCTGTAGGCTTGGGAGAAGGACCCAGCAGCCCACTCCCAAAACACAACCAGCCATTGAAAACCCTATGAATAGCAGAGAAGCACTGACAATACTGTTTTGCCTGTTGTACATAGAGTCACTATGAGTTGGACATGCACTGGACGGCACCTAACAGCAATAACAAAGTTGATTATAAAGCTTCTAACAAAGTATATTTCATGGGGCTACAATTAGCTGTCCATCTCTGTGACAAAATACCAGAGATAAACAATTTATAAGAACCAACTTCACGGTTTCAGTCTATGGTTGCTTGGCTTTGTTGCTTTGGGCTCAGGACAAGGCAGAACATCATGCTGAGAAGCATGTGGTAGAGCACAGTGGCTCACTTCATGGCATGCAGAGAGCAGAGATAAAGACAAAGGGGTTGGGGGTCCCACCATCCCTTTTAAGAGCGTTCTAATGACCGAACTTCGTTTCACTAGGCAGTACTCCTGTTACTGGAAAAGTGGCACCAAGGTGTGCTTGGTATTGGGTTCTTGGTCTCACAGATGGAAGAATGAGTCTGGGGACCACACACAAGGCAAGGAAATGTAAGAGCTTTATTTGGAGAACTTGAAAAGTGAAAGTAACTGGAAAAAGTGAAAGTGAAGGCAGAAAGTGAAAGAAAAAAAAGTAAAACTGAAGAGAAGTAGGGACAAAGCCTGCGGATGCAGCAGAAGGGGCCCAACTGGTTTGCCACCACATGCCAACTGAGTACAAGTATATATCCTCCCTTTGACTGTGTTTGTAGTCATCAATGGGGTGCTGCCAGATGACATTAGATGACTGTGCCCTTCAAACTGCTTGCCTGCAGTGTTTGGCTGGTTCATAGTTTCACTGTGGGTCCCCTGATTGGCCCGCAAGTTGGCACTGAAGGGCCTTTCCTTTTCCAATCCCCTACAGGCCCTGTTTCTTGTGTGTCCTACCCAGCAACTGTCTATGGTCAGTGAAGATTAAAATTATCCTTTTTGACTGTAACTACCTGTAATGAGTTTTCCTCCCAGGCTCCACTCCCTGAGTTCACCCATGGTTCCTCATTCCCTTTCCCTTTCTGTCCCCCTCTCAGCACTTCCCAATACTGCCACAGGCTGGCATCAGGTCTTTTGTATATAGGCCTTTGAGGGACGTTTAAGATTCAAACCATAACAGATACTGAACATATATTAGAATAGAGAGAAAGCTTTGGAAAGTATTTCTTTACTCAGAAGAATCAGTGCCAAAGAAAGTCTGGGATTTATTTCTTGTATAATGTTTTATTTTTCTGTGTTGATTTCATGAATAAGTTTTTTTTGTAAAACAAATCAATTGAGATGCAGGCATATAAAGTATATTTTCTATTAAGGTTAAGATAAAGAGAGTGTTGAAGACTAAGATGATGAGTATGGGGTTTTTGTGTTAACATCTGTGCTGCTGTTTTGGTTTTCAGCCGCCATTTCATGAGTTAAGTTTCTGCCTCGAGGAAGGTCATTTTGAATACTTAACTTGACTTCTGGGTATTGCCTCGCCTTACTTAATCTACTGTCCCATCTGGCCCCAGGCTCACCAGCTTTGGACATAATCTGATTTAAAAATGGCCTGGTCAGGGGTGGCGCCATTTGTGGCACCACCCGAAACCGCTCCCCTAACATCCACCTCAACCGTAAAATTCCACTCTGCCCCCATATAAGGAGCCATCTTGCTGTACCTTGCTGCTGTTCTTTAGATCCTGGCGGTAGCTACTATGTCTTTCTGCTAATTAAAATCTCTCCTGGGAATTCTTGAGTTCAGAGTGGTCTTTGGGAAACACTTTCAATGAGACTGGATGGTCAGTACTCTGATCTGCGTTAATTCTTTGAACTTTGGAAATTAAGCTCTGATACATTTAAACCTTTGTTTCATTGCTGGGAGTTTTTTGGAGGTGGGGGGAGGCAGGTACTTTTATCCCAATATAACTAAATATAGCATTTCCTAAGGATGTTGTTGGGGACATGCATCTTGAAATCAGTAGGGTAAGAGATTGAAATGGAGAATATTTAAATTGAAGCAACTTCCCAAGTAATTCCAATAATTTTTTTTTTTCAGTAGTGGGGCTTGAACCCAGGGCCTTGCGCCTGCCTGCTCTGCAAGTGCTGGACCACTGAGCTGTGCCCCCAGCCCAATTTTTTTACTTTTTGAGACAGGGTCTCGCTAAATTACGCAGACTGTCTCAGGTCTCAAATTTGCGATCCTCCCACCTCCGCCTTCAGAGCCGCTGGGATTACAGGCCTGCGCCACCACGCCTGGCTCATTCCGATACATTTTTAAAATTAAACCATTATCCCAACTCCACTAAGAATATTGAAGGTAATTTTTTAAAGCATGAAAAACACTGTTTACAATATTCTTTATAATATACAATCAGGTGCCCAACCCAAATCAAAGTAAACCATGTAATGATGCCTAGAAGCAAGGATAATTAATATAAGGAGATAAAGTGGTCAGCACTGCAGAAATAGTGTTATGGCTCCCTCATAATCTCTGCAATATGTCCTACCAAGCCAAATTTGCCACTGAAACAGCTCAAGTCTCTGAGAACTATTCCATCTGTAACCAAGTATTTCCACAAAGATTATGCCTTTTTAACAGAGTTACTTTTTAACCTGATTCCTTCTGTACTTCTACAATTCTTGCCTTTTCTTTTCCTCCTGGTCCCACTGCAGCTGACCAGGACAGCTCAGAAACAATCTACCTGGATCTTGTGATGCCACAGCCAATGTCAGATCAAACTTTACCAAGATGGACATTTCCCAGGAGAGCAGAGAAAGACCTCAGCCTCTTAGATTTAGTGTGATGTCAAATTCTGGAGAATTTCCAAATTCCTTCTGACAAGGTAGAAAAAAGTACAGCAACACCTGAACTGGTCAACTAACTTTAATATCTTCCCTGTGTGCAGGGCCTGGCTGTGAGTGCTCCATTATAAAAAGCCTCTTCTAGTTGGGCACAGTGGCTCATGCCTATAATCCCAGTGCCTTGGGAGGCTGAGGGAGGAAGATTGCAGGTTTGAGGCCAGAGGTAGCCTGAGTGACTTAATGAGACCCTGTCTCAAGATAAAAAATAAAAAGTAGTCTAGGTGTGCAGCTCAGTGGTAGAGTACTTGCAAAGTATGTGCAAGGCCTTAGGTTCAACCCCCAAGTAGCACAAAAATAAATTAAATAAATAAATAAAACGCCTTTTCTCTTCCATATGACTTTTTCTCTTTTTTTAATTAGAAATCTTTAATGTTCAGCTTAATGTGTTTCATTCTGACATGTATTTCATTGTGATATTTCCATATATGTGTTTCATTGTACATTGCACAGATAACTTCCGCCTTACCCTCTTGTGTACCTCCTTCTCCCTCTCCCACCCTCCCAAGGGCCTCTCTTCTACTTGCATGTCATATGACTTTTTCTTAAGGAATCAGCTAAGACCCTGCTCCTTAGCTGTCCTCCCATATCTGCACATCTTTACTTGCCACTGTGGTAATGGGCCATGTACTTCACCTACACTTCTGGCTCTTCATTCTGGCCTAAGAGCTAATGATAAGGACTGAGCAGAGTAGGTGTCCAATTCATAGTGATCCTATGTACAACAGGCGAAACACCATTGTCAGTGCTTCTCTGCTATTCATAGGGTTTTCACTGGCTGATTGTTCTGGGGGAGTGGGTTGCTGGGTCTGTCTCCCAAGCCTACAGCACCTGGTGTTCCCAGGCAGTCTCTCATCCAAGTACTAACCTGGTTCGATTCTGCTTAGATTCCAAGATCTGACTGCATGGGACACCACAGTGACACACCTACAGGCACAAAGTAAGTAAACCCTGCCAATGACTCAAATGCTGCCACTTGTAGTGAAACACAACAGGCACTTTGTTCATCTGACAACATAGTTGGGAAAAATCCTTTCAGAAAAACCAACTAAACAAAACCAGCAGAAACCTACCCAAATCCAGGCCAGACAATACAGTAATCATGATAAACAGGACACACCCACATCATGAATGAACCACTGTGTGTCTGAAGAATGCTCCAAGATAAGAAGGAAATCCTAGTTATGAAACCAAATCCCACACCTGGGAACAAAAGCTACTGCAGGGTGGGGATGGGAGCATGACAGTAGGAGGCTTTGCACTGTGTATGATCACAGAAAAAAAAAAAGTTAAAGAAAGCACACACACTCATAACCCTTAGCAGTGTTTCTCATATGCAAACATGCAAAAAGCAACAACAAACAAACAAACTGGTTATAATTCAGGAAAGAACATTTCTTTCACACCTTTAGATGCTGAATTATAATATTCTCTTATAATATTCTCTTATAATATTCTCTTATAATATTCTGGAAAATTAGTAAATAAGCAATTGTTTGCGTTTGAGTTTTGTATAATATAAAGCGACAACTGCAGAACTTTCAACATGTAAGGACTCTGCTCACATCTCTGAAACCAAGAAACAACCAAACTCTAGCATGACTTTCAGTAACATTACATCGAGTCCCCAGGATGACTCCAGCCTCCATTGGAATGCCAGCCTAAGAAAGCCCAACACTGCCAGGGAAATTTACTGTTTGTTCTAGCTGACATGCAAAGATAATCCTCTGAACTCCTTTGCTTAGCACTTTTACTAAAATGGACATACAGTGGTAAGTCCTTTCTCTGTCCCTTTGGGATGTCTACGTGACACATACAATTCAGGACTGTCTTTTTCAAAGACCTGAAAACCATTCTTCTGGAAAGTAATCACCAGGAAGGAGAGAGCTTCATCATAGTGTCAGGTAGTGTTTCCTCTGTTGCCCATAGGGTAACTATGAGTCAGATGCAACTCTATGGGACCTAAGGACAATGGAAAAACAGAATGCTAACTCCTTTAATGGCTCTGGTTGTTGTTAGGTGCCCTTGAGTCGGTGTCCGACTCACAGCAATGGTACCCACAACAGGCAAAACACTATTGTCAGCGCTTCTCTGCTATTCACAGTGTTTTCCATGGTGGATTGATTTTTGGGAGTGAGTTGCCAGGTCCTTAATGGCCCTACCCAAACTTTAATGGTCCTACATCTAACATAGCTGGCCCTACCCAACCCTCCATAATTTTTCGACAGAGGGCTGCTCTCTCATGATCCTGACTCCTTTATTCTCCTTTTAAGATGCCCAGTCACCTCTGCTCAGATAGGAATGGACCACAGCTCTTTACCTGTCAGGTAGTTAAAGAATAAAATCAGTTTTCATTGTTTTAACTAATGTGTGGCTTTGATAGTAGTGAGTGTGTTAATTTGTGTAAAAGATGTCTAGTGACTTCTTAATTTTTAAAGTCCAGATTAAAATCATAGCATAAAATGTTCCTGATAAGATGCATAAGAATAAAACACTACTATATTAATGCCCTTCATTCTTCTAATAATTCTATAAACACACAAACATATATGGTATTTAGTATGATACTAAATTTTGACTCTATTGAATGAAGTTCCTACCAAAAAAAATAAAGAGAAAAAAGTAAACATTAATTCTACCAAAACAAAGTAAGATAATATGTTATTACTAGCACAATAGAATTGTCCTGACTTGCATTTCCATTTAGAACTTGCATGTCCCCTAATCTTATGCACAAACCACAAATTAACTTTTTGAAAGAACTTCACTAAAGACTTTTCTCTAATTGAATAAAATACTTTTTGCCCTGGCTAGTGAATTCATTTAGGCAGATTCACTGACAGTGCTTCTGGCTTACAGATTTTGTGAATTTCATGGAGTCAGACATACCACTCTATTCCAAAATCATCCCTTTAATATCTGTAACTTTGGGGGAAAAGTGGCTTTTCTTTGCAGACATCCTCACAGTTCTGTAAGTAAGAGAATTTCTACTACCTTCATATGTGTTTTTGTGCAAGACGAAAACCGGTTATGCTTTGCATACTCACTGTGCCACTTACTCTTCATCACTTTAGTGATGCAAAGTCATGCTTCAACATAGCTACAAATTGTTAACTGTTATGGATCTTAGAAAACATTCTCTTAAAATAGAAATTGGAAATGTTAATCTGCCAATCTCCAATATAGATAGTACTTAAAAATTTGTTCTATATTAACAGCAATGTTTAATTATAATAAGTAGCTACATTCATAAGGAGCGTCTAGAAATAATATATACATGATCTAAATGAAATATTTTGCTCATGGTATGCATATTTCTACAAGTTCAAATCACTTGGGAAATTCTACAATTATTCAACACAGAAATTCAGTTAAAAATGTAACTGCCCTTTTTCTTTTCTTACCTAGCAAGTCTTAAGATATGTTAAAAATCAACTAAAATTTGTTTGGAAAGAATTCAAAATAAAATCGCAAGGTTTTTCACAAAATATAAGCATTATATACATTTAAATGAATAATATGATGAATGATTAATAAATAAATTGACATATCATCAATTCAATTAAGCAATAATACAAATCAACCAAAGAATGTTTACATGGTATTGTGGTTTAGAATGCATGCAGAAACCTAAAACAAAAACATCTAGAACATAGGTATCATAAAGTGTTATTGCTTAACAGTTCACCAGGAATGCTGAAATCTTTCAACCTGAAAGGCATTTTATTTTTGTTCCTTTATTATTTTTTAATCTAAACATTCTTTTTAGCATTTTTGAATTAACTATACCTTAAAAATAAAGACAAGTAATTCCAACACACATTTAAATACATGAATAAGTCAAATTGTCTGCAAAGTAAATAAATTAAAATGAAAATAATTTATCCCCTAAACTGAGAGTTCAAGGGAACATACCTATTACTTATTATGATTTTCTTTAATAAAATATAGCCTCTGATGTTTCTAACAATTTGTTCTTATGCTGAAATAAGAATATATTAGTACATTGATTCTACATGTAAAATTTGAGTTTTTAAATTTAAAAGATGGTTGCTATGTAGTTATTTGCAAATAACAATAGATTTGTTTTTTATTTTCCAGTCCTCTAGCTTTCATTTCTGTCTCATCTTACTATGCTTGTTAGGGCATCTGATACAAGGCTAACTAGAAATGTGATTGTGCCATTTTTTTCCTGTTCTTCACTATAACAGTAATGTCCTAACACATTAAATATAACATTTGTCTTACATTTTTTCGTATGTAACTTTATGAATTAAAATTTTTAATCATACCTTTAATTCACTAAGAATTTGCTGGGATGGTGTGCTGAATTTCATCACTGTCTTTACTCCAACTATTGAAATGAGATCATTATTTCTCTTCTTTAGCTTGAACATATGATAAATTATCATGGAACATTTTAAAAAATAAACTATGTCTAAATTTCTGGGGTGGGAGAAGGGCCTGGCAATCTACTCCCAAGGCAATCCCGCAAACATTCGCCACTGAAAACCCTATGAGGGTCACTATGAGTCGGATACCGACTTGATGGCACCTAACAACAACAATAAATTTCTGGGACAAAGTAATTTATACTCATGTTCATGAATATTTTCATATAATTTGGAATTTAATAACTTTTACCTTTATATAAATTCAATCAACAAGATAAATATATTGGATATTCACTATTCTGTTAATATTTTATACACTTTCTGTAATATAATAGGTTTAGTATAAACAAACCATCAGAGAAATACAGTACTATAAATTAGATAAAGATACTTTAATACTACATCAATTGACGATACTTTCATGCTTGCAATTATTTGATCATTTTTACACATTACTCACTCAACAAATAATTGAGGGATTACCATGTACCAAGCACCATTCTAGGTGCTAGAAATAAAGCAGTGAATCAGACACACACAGACACTCACCCCCCCACACACACACCTCAAAATTAAATAAAATAAAATAAAACAAGAGCACCTTGCCTGCTCAGTCAGGGATTATATTCTAGATAAAGGAGATAGATAATATGTATAAATAAGCACTCTGTGACAGATTATGTTAAACTTCTAGGGAGAAAATGTATGAGAAATGATGAGAAGTACTTGAGTGGACAAAAGGAGGAACAATACACATTCAATACAAATTGAAGCATATCTAGGAATAAACCAATACTGATAAAAGAAAACAAACCCAAGCTCTGTGATAAACAGCATAGGCATAAAAAAGTACTTTTTCTGAGAAATGAATACTCTCAGCAAAATTAACATATAGTAGAACAGAAGTTGTCATCTCATTTCCTACTGCTACAACAAAAATAAGGAATGATAAGCCTGGTGTGGTGGCACAGGCCTGTAATCCCAGCGGCTCAGGATGCGGAGGCAGGAGGATTGCAAGTTCAAGACCAGAGGCAGTCTGGGTAATTTAGTGAGACCCTGTCTCAAAAAAGTAAAAAAATGGGCTAGGAGTGAAGTTCAGTGGTCCAGCACTTGCAAAGCATGCAAGCACAAGGCTCTGGGTTCAACCTCCAGTACCGAAAATAATAATAATAATAATAATAATAATAATAATAATAATAATAATGAATGATGTATAGGATTGATCTATTGTTACCTTTCTTGACTGGAGAGTAGGCTGGAATGAAGATAGGACAAATAGATATTACTTTCATAGTGGCTAATTATTATTGAAGTAAATATTTCCCAAGGTTTGGAACTATTATTAGCAATACATAATTCTTGTGTTTATATTTTTGTTGTTGTTAGGTGCTGGAGAGTCAATGTCTGACTAATAGCGACCCTATGTACAACAGGCAAAACAGTATTGTTAGTGTTTCTCTGTTATTCATAGGGTCTTCAATGGCTGATTGTTTTGGGGAGTGGATTGCTGGGTCCTATTCCCAAGCCTACAGCACCTAGTGTTCCCAGGCAGTCTCTCTTCCAAGTACTAACCAGGCCTGACCCTGCTTAACTTCTGAGATCTGACGGGATTGGATGCCACAGTGGTATGGCTGTAGGCCATTTACATACTTAGTCATTTCATATATCTAATGTATTTCATAAATGGTTAAAAATAACTGTGTTTGGCAATATTTCAAGAAGATATTTTAAGCAGAATCTGTGCAGTTGCATTTTAAGGTCTCCTGAAAACCTGATCCTTTATACTTTTTTTTTTTCCCATGGTACTAGGGTTTGAACCCAGGGCCTCACATTTGCATGCTCTGAAAGTGCTGGACCCCTGAGCTGTGCCCTCAGTCTTTTTTTTTTTTTTTTTAAATTTTTGTGACAAGGTCTCACTAAATTACACAGACTGCCTCTGGTCTCAAACTTGCGATCCTCCTGCCTCCATCTCCCAAACTGCTGGGATTACAGGCATGCGCCATAGCACCCAGCTTGATCCTCTATACTTTTATGGGCTGGGGTTTAGCTCAGTTGGCACTGCTCCACAGTTCCTGAGGACCCATGTGTGATCCACAGCAGTGCAAAAATGGGAGAGGGATGCGGCAGTCTACTCCCAAAACAATTCCAAAACAATTAGCCATTGAAAACCCTATGGGAGTTGCTATCAGTTGGACAAGACTAGACAGCACCTAACAGCAGTATGCTTTCATAGAAAATTATTAATTAAACAAGCACCCAAATTTGACATTATAGTGATACAAATATTTATTGTGTCTGTTTTACTTATTTACTATTCATAGATAGCTGACTCAAATAATAAGGTCCATGAGATGGGCTGACCTGGTTCCAGGTTTGGGCAAGTTACCTGGGCCTTGTCAATCAATAGAGCATCTATGTGGCCCATGCTAATTGAACTAGAAAATAAAGATACATTTTATCAATAAGCTTCAGAAGAATTGGACCTAGAGTTTTTGGTGACAATATGGAAATAGAGGCACTTTCCTTCCATCATGTTTACTAACCTGATAGAATATCAAGTGGGGACAGTTATGGATTATATATGATGTTATTTAGAAAACACAAAGAATGAACAACCAGGATTTTGGGCAAAGGCAGGTATGAGGAAGAGATAGAGACAAAAGACTGAAAGGTAACCGCAATTTTCATACTTTCAGTCCAGAGTTTACAGCCAAATGTTGATGTTTTCATTATGCTGTTAAATCATTTTCCTTTTCTAAGGAAAATTTTTGCCAGATATGGTACCACAGGCCTATAATTCTAGCCCTCAAAAACCTGAGGAAGAAGGATCTCAAATTTAAGCCAGTCTGGACTATGCAGTGAGTTTCAGGAGCCTAAGTTACATAGCAAGACTCTGTCTCAACTGCCAACCTCTCAATCTATTTATCAATAAATTTAGTACTGTATGTTTTACTCTGGCCAAAACTATTTACATGCATCCATTTAAAATACAATAAACATTAAAAAATATGACATTTAGACTAAAGAGAAGATGGCAGATGACTCCCAAGCCTCTACTGCTGGAAGCCGGGGATAAGAAACTGGGCTGCCTCTGGTACTGATCTTGCAATCCTCCTGCCTCAGCCTCCCCAAGCAGCTAGGATGACAGGCATGAACCTGGGTGCCTGGGTTAAGACTTAATTTTCAATCTTCTCTTCTTTCTTTCTCTCCTCCCCTCACCATTCTTTACTCCAATTCTCTCTTCAATTAAGTTAGTATTCTCTATCTCTCCTTTCTTCTTTACTAGCATCCTCCTACCTACAATTCTTCATTATTTTC
Organism: Pedetes capensis; assembly: GCA_007922755.1. Classification (NCBI taxonomy): domain Eukaryota; kingdom Metazoa; phylum Chordata; class Mammalia; order Rodentia; family Pedetidae; genus Pedetes; species Pedetes capensis. The sequence goes on from VMDO01008567.1 coordinate 53,611, forward strand.
GTCTTAGCCTGTTTGTAATTTTCTTTTTTGTTTTTCTTGTCTTCCTTTTCCTTTTCTCAACTTACCTTTATATGGATCTTTCTATTTACTTTTCCCCTTCCCTGTTACTCTCTATTGTTCTGATGCCTGCAGCTGTAGCCCTGTGGCACTGGATTCCCTCAGATCTCGAAAGCTAAGCAGGGTTGGGCCTGGTTAGTACTTGGATAGGAGAACGCCTGGGAACTCCAGGTGCTGCAGACTTGGGAGACAGACCTGGCAACCCACTCCCAAAAATCAATCCACCATTGAAAACCCTATGAGCAGCAGAGAAGCACTGGCAATAGAGTTTCGCCTGTTGTACACAGGGTTGCTATGAGTCGGATACCAACTCGACAGCACCTAACAACAACAACATTCTGATACTATTCCTTTGTGTTATTCCTCCTATTCTCTTGCCATTGCCATCCTTACTATTAGAATTGTAGCCCATACAGTATTATCTTTACTTCTTTATCCATCTAAAGTTATTGAAGTTGTGGTGTTGCTTGTTTTTAACTGACTATATTTAATTGACCATATTTTCACCATGGCTTTCTCTATCAATTATGGTTACTTGGGGATAAAGTTTTCAACAGATGACCATTGGGAAATAAATTTAAACCAAACCAGTTAACCACATAATCTGTTGAAAATTACTAAGATTCCCACCAATTCTGTTTATATAGTTGTTTAAACTAATAACTTTTTAGGCTAAATACAATGCCTTCATTATTGAAACTGCTATCAAAGTTCAGAAAGACATAACCACATGCTTTAATCTTTGAGGATCAACATACTTTGGAAAAAAATGATATAACTGTTTTAATATAAAAAGGCACACTTAGGGATCATTCCTTATCAGTTTTCCATGGCATAGACTGAACCCAGTAACTAGATCTGTAGTGATTTCTTACCCAGAGCTATCGTTTGTTTTCAAGGGTTAGAGAAATATAATTAAATCTGTGCTAATGCCAGGCTTCCTTAAATTAAAAAATAAATAAATAAAAAGGCCACCCTCATTGAAGAGACTAAATCCTTTAACTGCATCAAAATATCTTAAATATGGAATCAGAAATTTAATAAAGGGATAAGAGGATTAAAGTGGTAAAGAGCACAGCACAATTAAATTTAAATACTAGTATGTTTAGGAAAAATTATTCCTACTTAAAATGCAAAACTGAGAAGTTCTAGTCATAATCTAAGATCCTGACCCCATAGGCAAGAAATTTTCTCTTTATCTAGAAAGAAATACAAAGTATAATGTACAACTTTGTTCTACAATCAACACTCACAGAAGCAGCAGTTGAGAAATCAAAGGATGCATTGCACTGGGAAAAGCTGTTGAAAAAGACCTCTTCAGAGTGTAAAGATGTCACACTGAAGACGAAGGTGCACCTGACTCATGTCATGGTATATTCAGTTGCATCATATGGTTGTGAAAGCTGGATGTTGAATAATGGAGACAGGAAAAAAATCGATGCTTTTGAATTATGGTGCTGGAGATGAATATTGAATATATCATGGACTGCCAAAAGAACCAACAGATCTGTCCTAGAAGAAGTGCAACCAGAGTGCTCCTGGATGCAAGGATGGTTAGACTGTTTCTAATGTATTTCAGATATGTTATAAGGAGGGACTAATCCTTGGAGAAGGACATCATATTTGGGAAAGTGGTAGGTCAACAAAAAGAAGGAAGATCCTCAACTAGATAGATTGATACAATGTATGCAACAATGGGCTCAAACATAAGTAAGATCGTCTGCCTGGCACAGAATTGGGGAGTGTTTGGTTCTGTTGCACATAGGGTTCGACCCAACTCAATGGCACCTAACAACAACATATTTTTTACAAAACATAAATGCATATGTTCCCACCAAATAAAATAATTAAGTATGTAGATTTATATTAAGTGATTGGTGACATCTCACAACAGCACATTCCCACTGTAGAATCAAAATTTTATGTTTTATAATATTACTTTATAAGAAGAATGGAGCATAAGGTTGGCTCTAGTTAAAAGTGAGAACATGCCAGTAGGTAGTATATAGATTAGTCTAGTGGTCTGTATTTTAATATATTTCATATTGCTCCAATTTAGCTTGCAAAGCTATAAAAATTAAACTTACTTTGAGTCTTAATTTGAATACATCCAATGAAAAATTTTTGATAAAAAATTTAAAAAATTAAAAGATGTCCAATACTAAGCATTCTTTTATGCTTCTGAACACATCCTTTGAAAGTTATGCCAATATGAAAGATCTATGGTCTAATTAATTTCGTTATAACTTAGAAGATTTTAGGCTATAAATACAAAGTTTAAGTCATTTTTATAAAGAGAAAAGAGTAAAAAGTACAAAATATTATAAAACCCAATTATTACTAAAAAAAATTCATCAATTTTCTGTGGCATCCTTTTTGAACACTACTTCCTTATATTGATCCTGATACAGAGTTTCAGAATACTATAGTGATTAAAAACTATAAGCAATGGCAGAAGCATAATGATGAATGCTGCCTTTGTAAAACATTTGTTTTTTTCTGCCCAATAAAATCTGGAGTCTGAAAGGGGTTACACTAGATATGTTTGTTATTAAACCAAATCATCCCTAAGATCATCAGTATGTAATCATCATTCACTATTCAGCAAGGAGAAGTTGAAGGTTAATTAAAACGTGTTTCCTTACCACTTGTCTAAGGTGAATAATGGGATGGATGGAAAACTAACAAACTTCTCCATTTTCTATACACAAGCCTATATATCAACTACTACTCATTTCCTTCTACATCTCAGTGGAAAAAAGTCTCTCTATTTTCAATGTGATCATAATCACAAATGTTGATAGGATTCTCAGAGATAATGAACACAAGTTCTAATAATACAAACTATTTTCTGAAATACTGACTGAGCAGAAATGAGGAATTTACATAGGAACAAATGCGACTAACTCTCCACCCTCATTCCTGGAAAACTGTCCTTGAACAAATAGTTCCTTCTTTGTTTATTTGTTTTTAAATCACCAAGTTTTGATATAAATGAATACAATATCTAATAGTCAATAGGCCTCAAATGCTTGTAAGTGCTTAGACAGACTTATTGCCATTGACTCAGAATGTCAGATCTTAAAAGTTATTTCGGCTTCCCAGTTCTCCTATCTAGTTTCACTTGCCACCCTAGCTGAGGCTTTCAAGTCCTCCAGCATCTACGTGATCTTCTCTACTCATTCACGAAAACACTGCAATTTTAGTTTTTTGTACATCTGCTTCTGTAGTTCGAATAATTAGTGTTCCAGAAAACTAAAATAAACAAAGAAAGAAAGACTTTCACTCAAATGTTACTTAAGGAAAGTCTACAACACAAAATTGCTGGAAATAGCACAGATACAACATATTTTATTTCCAAGGATTGAAATAATACCACATACACTACACAACTCTCCATTTTCAAGGGACAAATTAATAATTTTTTCTTTCCACCTATCCTTTTAACCATTTTTCCCCTATTTCATCTAGGAAAATATTAGAAAGTGGACAAAAACTGAAATTGAATCCTACTTTTGATTTTTCAGTGATATTAGTAACAGAACAGGAAATTCAGATAACTTCCAGTGAAATTTCCCAGTGATTTCTACAAGTCCACAACAAGTCTTCTCTGAAGATTACTACCATGACACCAGGTGTCAGAGTCATTGACTTCCTTTTATTTCTGTCCTTCTGTCTTACTATAGCAGATCTGTTTTCTAGAAAGGCATTCCCAAGACCTTGACACACAATACTTCCTGGGTTATGTGCTTTTAATATAATGGATCTTAACTTTCTCAAAGGTGACACCATCATTTTATAGCAATTAGGTTAAGCTTCACTAACTTAAATTGAAATAATATAGCCTCGTTATAAATATGGGTGGGAGAAGGATGTGGTAATTCACTCCCAAAGCAATCCTGAAGCCATCAGCCATTGAGGGTCGCTATGAATCAGATTAGACTCAACAGCACCTAATAACAATAAATATGGGCTGGGATTTAGCTCAGTTGGTAGAGGGCTTCTCTGTACTCTAAGGATTTGGGTTCAATCCCCAGTATCACAAAAATGGAAGAAGGACCTGGCAATCCACTCCTGAAGCAATCCTGAAACAAGCAGCCACTGAAAGCCCTATAACATTTGTTATGAGTTAGACCTGGCTCCAGGGCACCTGACAAAAACAAAAACTTATAAATATATCCATGAATATAGTACTCTATTTGTAACACAAAGGAGAATATAGTGTCAAAATAATTCTCTATGTTATGATGTTGTTCTTAGGGGTGGGAAAATGATAAAGTCTGATTTAAAAAACAAAGGGATATTAAGCATTTTTCAAAAATTTATTTTAGTATTGTCAAGATATTTCAACTTTTTACATTTTTTAATTTAATATTTCACCTTAAGTTTATTAAAAGAAGCTCCAACATCATCTATACACCATTAACACTACTTTCATTGCTTTTGTAGTGATTTTTCTTCCATACTATACAAGTTGGAACAGCTGTAATACAATAGGTGGACAAAACAGGCAGTCTGTAAGTCACACATTGGAGATAATGTATTTAATTTCCTATCTTCAGAACAGTCTCTAAATTGTCTTTTTCTTTTCTTTTCTTTTTCTTTCCTTCTTTCTTTTTGTTCTTTCTTTCTTTCTTTCTTTCTTTCTTTCTTTCTTTTTTTTTAAATTTGATAAGTTCTCACTATGTTACCCTGGCTAGCCTTGAACTCCTGGGCTCAAGTGATCCTCCTACTGTGGCCTCCCAAGTAGTTGAAATTATAGGAACGTACCACAATGCTGGGCAAATTCTTCTGTTTTCTCATAACTCCTTATAAAAACTCTTTAGCATAGCAATGTAATACAGTACTCTAAACCTCCCACATAACACACAGATGCTGCCCTGTACCAGGTGAGTTGGCATGGCAAGTGAAGTGAACATTCCACTCCCTTTCTCAATTTCTCTAATAGCTATTGTCTGTATTTGAAACTGTATTTGAAACAAATCTCCCTATAATTTTAAAGGGTGTCATCTCCCAGGCTGTGCACTCCATGTGGACTACAACTTGGTCTGAAGCTTATACTTCCCCTGGTGCTCAGTAGTGTGTGCAGTTCACAATGCATACTAGGCAATTAAGCAAGAATTAGGATGAATGGAAATATCTAAAAATGCAAAATTTGAGGTTGAGCTGGGCATAGTACACCTATAGGTGACTCAGTGACTCAGGAGCCTAAGGCAGGAGGAATGAAACTTCAAGACCAGACAGAGGCAGCCTGCTCAACTTAGCTAGACTCTGTCTCAAAATTTAAAAACTAAAAATGGGTTGGGGTGCAGTCCAGTGGTAGAGCACTTGCAGAGTATGTGTGAAGCTCTGGGCTAAACCCACAAGTACCACAAGAACAAACAAACAAAAAATTGAGGTTGCACACGCCTGTAATCCCAGCAGCCGAGGAGGTGGAGGCAGGAGGATTGCAAGTTCGAGGCCAGAGGCAGTCTGCATAACTTAGCGAAACCCTGTCTCAAGAAGTACAAAAAAATGGGCTGGAGGCGCGAGCTCAGTGGTCCAGCACTAGCAAAGCATGCAAGCCTGAGTCCTTGGGTTCAACCTCCAGTACTGAGAGAGAAAAAAAAAAAAATTGAGGTTGAACCACAAGAAACTAAAATACTGTGAAATGAGATATGTCACTGAAGACTATTTAAGAGCACATGATTTAAATTTATTTTTAAAATTTTTATTAATGTGTTTAATTTAAGCCTGGTATCTAAAAGGATATTGTCATTTTATAGTTGAGCAAAGAAAGATACAAATTTAAGTGATAAAAATGGCCACAGATTGAAAATCAAAAATTTAAAGTTATGGGTAAAGACATCAATTTCAATATTCTACCTATATTTTCTTTCATTCATGCAGTTTACCTGTCTCCTCAATAAAAAATAAAATTAGAAAATAATGATGCCATTGCACTAATGTGTTTAATAAGGACCTATTGCATTAGAAACAATTATACAGATAATGTGAAAATAAGTTTTCATTTATTTGGCCCTCCACAACTCTGTTCTATCCCCCTAGCTGTTACCACTCTACTCACATGTTCAGAAAAAAAACATATACGCATACATATGCACATATGTATGTGTATATGTATACACACATGTATATAAGTGTATACTTACACATGTATATATGTGTGTCTTTCGTATTTCAATATGTCTAGTCTTATTTAGTTCATAAACACCTTAATTTACCTGGAAGTAGTTAGAAAGAAATATAGTACTTAGTTTAAGTCTACAATATTAGCATTCTTATTATTGTGGTAGGCAGCATCTGCTATGGCTCCCAGTGATGACCACCACCTGATATTTATACTCCTGTGGAATCCCCTGAAAGAGGGTGCAACCTAGGAATCTGCTTCTGATGAATAGAGTAGCGCAAAGGTGATTGGCTCTTTCTTTTGCTTGTTCTCCTGTTTAAAGACACTGTATGGAGAGGTTCCTGTGGCAAGCAACAGAGACAGGCCTCTAGTCACTAACTCATGAAATTATGAGAAACGGTTTCAGTGCAACGGCAGCACATAAAGAACTGACTCCAGCCAACAGATAAGTGAGGTAGAAAGGGGATGGTTCCCAGGACAGCGGTGGGATGATTGCAGCCTTGAAAGAGACCCAGAGTCAGAAGGCCCACAGAGACTATGAGATAATATGTGTTGTCCTGAGCCACTAAGTTTTGATCAAGCAGTAAAACATAATGCCCTAAGGCATTAATTTTGCCCAAAGGAATTAATTTCTTAAAATTTTTCCACAACAGTACATCCTTAGAAGATACATGCTCCTTTTACCCAAAAGCAGATGTATAACAAAAATTTTGTGTCTAACATTGCATCTCATTTAGATGCCTAAGTAAAATTATCTTATTGTCAATCTTTATAAGTCTATTAAGCGAGCTAAACTCTTGGAAGATAATTTTGTTTCTCAAACTTACATAATTTTGAACACATTATATTTTATGACCTTCACATTTTACCAAATGACTAACTCCAAACTATAAAAGCCAAAACAATACTAAAAGTGAAAATATTTAGTCTCATAAACATTCCCACATCTAAACAGCCTGATTTCTCTGAACAGAGTATTGTGGGTTCCTGTAAACAGATTTGGATGTTTGGTGTGCTTGCCATCTGATTCAGTGCCATGGAAAGTATCATGTGTTTTGTAAATAATTCCCAGTTAAATACCAGGCAATTGCTCATTGTAGGAAACAATGTTGAACCTCCCCCAAGCTCCTTTTCTAAAGTTTTAGTTTGTTTGTTTGTTTTGCTACTTGATAGCATATGCCCACTTGTAGGACAAAAGGGCATGCAAACTTGGAGGATGACTCTTATGCAGAGAGGACACAGAGCAAATGAGAGTATTTGCAACAGAAAGACTGGTGTTCTACATTACAAATTCGGTCTTTGGGCCCAAAGATATACAGGAGAAGCTGGACTTGCTTATATATTTTCATATGAGTTTACTTATAGCAATTACAAGGAGAGGCTGGAGTTTACCTCAGTTGGTAGAGTGCCACACTACATTCTCTGAGGACCTGGGTTCGATTCCCAGCACTGCAACCACAGGAGAAGGATGTGGCAATACACTCCCAAAGCAATCCCCAACCTGTCAGCCATTGAAAACCCTTTGAGTATCTCTATGAGTCAGACCTGACTCCGGGGCACCTAACAACAACAACAATTACAAGGAGATTCAAACTAAAGAACATTTCTTGGATATCCTTGGGAGCACACACAAAACCCTCAGAATTCACACAGTAGAGATGAAAGACAGTATTCACCTCATTGAGTAGAGTGGTCTATTTTATTTGTGATATAAGACCAATTTGCATAGCATCATTTACAAAAAAAAACTTCATTTTCATTGATCTATATCCTGTTTTTATGAAGTCTTATTTAATGATTTTCTTAAATATTTTATAAACAATTACTAAAAACCAAAAGTATTCAGAAATGCTTGGGTAACGTTATTCCTTTTATAGATGACTTTCTTATCTCAGTTGTAGGAACAAGAAAAAGTGGAATTCAGGAGCAGGGAGAGGATGATAGAGACTGATGCCCTGACCTCCCCAAGCTTGGTTTCTATGGCTCTGTGTTAGTACAGTCCTGTCCAATGTTCCTATCTATGAAGATGCTCAGGAGGCCAAAAATTGCTTTTAAAAGTTCTACTTCCCATTACACCAAACCCAATGGGATGACTGCTCAGTGGGAGGAAAGAGAGGACTAAATGGTCAAACTCCCTCCCAACCCATCATGCTTAATATTTTCTTCAGCCTTTCCTCACTGTATTTTAACTCCCTTTGGTTGTCTTCTCTAATTTTATTAAAATATGTTTAAAAATTTGTCTCTGTGAACTACACTAAAATATATTAACTATAATGAATAATGTCTCAATGAAATAAAGAAAATAATACAAATGAAACTTGTGATCACCTGTGGAAAGGAAAGAAAACTAGGTTCAGGATTCAGAGTTAATGTGTCTCAGAGCGAAAGATGCACATAGTGTACCACCTGGGTCCTCAGCTTCTCATCCAACATAGGTTTTAATGTAGAAGTTTAGATGTCTGAATTTTGCAAGTGCAGGATCTGGGACCCAAAAAACTTATATAACTTTGTCCAAGGTTATATATCTAGTTTTTTAGTTTAGAAGAGAATAGACACTAATTCAGCAGAGTAATCAATTATAACATTTATGTTTTTGTTGTTAGGTGCCGTCGAGTCAGTATCTGACTCATAGCGACCCTCTGTACAACAGAGGAAACACTATTGTCAGTGCTTCTCTGCTGTTCATAGGGTTTTCAATGGCAGATTGATTTTTGGGAGGGGGTTGCCAGGTCCTTCTCCCAAGCCTACAGCTTCTGGTATTCCCAGGCAGTCTCCCATCCAGGTACTAACCAGGCCTGACCCTGCTTAGCTTCTGAGATCTGACAGGATCAGATGCCACAGGGCTAGGGCTGCAGGCATAACATTTATAGAAACCTCTTTAATCTGAACCACTATACTTGCTTCTACCTCTAAATCCATGATCATGTAAAATGCACATATTGAAACTGGGTACACATTTGTAATTCTAGTGACTAGGAAGGCCAAGGAAGGAGGATTGCAGTTTCAAGACCCTGCCTCAAAAATAAAACAATAAAAATGTGTGGGGAGGTTGGGGTTATAGCCCAGTGGTAGAGTATTTGCCTAACATCCATGAGGCTCTGGGCTCAGCCCCCAGGAGTAAAGAAAAAGCAAAAGCACATATTAAGCAGAAAATTGTTACAGGACTTTACAAATTTTATAGACTTAAAAAATTTCTTACCATAGAGATTCATATGTAAGAATTTATAGAAAATGTATACTTGTAAATATCTCCATTAAAGGTCATTATAGAAATATTTTAGACTTCAATAAAATTAAGTCTGCAAACTATTAGCTATCAGATTGGAACATTCATGCCAGAAATATTGTATTTCTATAAGTTCATACCTAGATCAGATATAGAATTTAATGCAGTTAGAACATGTTCCCCCAATATAATTTTATTTTATGAATCTCAATGACTTGTATAGCAAAGTTGGATTAAAAATAATGAAGAGTAAATTTTGTCTTTTTGTTTTGTTTTCTATTTTTGTTTTTTAAGATGAGGGTCTTGCTATGTAGCCCAGGATGGCCGCAAACTCATGGCCCTCTGCCTCAGCCTCTTGAGTGCTAGGATTATAGTCATGTACCACCACACTCAGCTAAGAATAATATTTTATACATAAATTTTAATATTTAGGTAAGGACTAAGATCCTTTATATGGAACAAACTACAAAATTTCATTTTAAAAATCTATAATTGTGTTTATATCATTCTTATAATAAGAGACCTGATTTAAAATCATCCAACAAATTGTGGGGCAAACTTTAGAGTGCATTTGTAGTCTAGAGAATAAATTTCAAGTCTTTTCCTAATTTATTTACAGCATGAGGAGTTAAACACATAATATGTAAAGCCAGAAAACCTTATACTATATATTAATGTCTAAGCCAATAATATGATACCTAAAATCTAAGTTTAAACCATCTAGAATGTGGCTATTATAAATGATTAATTTTCTTTTTGAGGTAGCTGAAATATTTCTAAATCAGTGCTTTACTACATTGTTATAGTTAAGGAATCAAGTATATTCAAATCATTCAGCAAATGTTCTCCATGATCTGAAAAATGCATGCATATGGAACATATATGGATTTTAGCAAAGAATTTGGTAGTTTTTATAAGGAAAATATAAAGAAACTGATAAAATATTACAATTAGATGGATTTGTCACTGAATTATCAAAAAATGACTCATAAATGATCACTCACAACACTGTAGAATATTTTTAGATACTAGAAGAGTAATCAATCCTTCTTTTGTTCCAAATCAGTTTTCTTCTAAAGATACACACAAAATATAGACAACTAATTTATAAATTATATGAAGTAGGAAAGTATAGACATGCTTTACCAGGATTCAAAAATGATAAGACTTAAACAATATAACAAAACTGATAACTTTAAACTCGTTAAAACCAGAAAGACAACATGTATGTAAGAGAAGTGTACACAATGCAAATTGAGAGTAGCAGCATCATGTGCTAAATTTTTTTGAGTTTAAGTAATTCTATTTAACTATAAATATCAAATAAATCATTGTGAAAGTACAGCCAGCAAAAAAAAAATCAAAGGCTATCTTACAAGATCATAAATACAATATGCAAAAAAGGACAGGTTTTCCTTAAACCAGAAAAACCATGGGTATAGTACATACTTTGAAGTAAAATCAATAAATGCTGCCCAAGGAGGGGCTATTCACACCCTAAAAGCCAAAAAATGTAACACTTGATACTACACCTAAAGAAAAACTCTTTAAAAAATCTAGGATGACTTTTCTGATCAGATCCTTTAAGGGATACATAAAAATGATTTAGGGCTAGGATTTAGCTCAGTTGGTAGAGCGCTGCTCTGCGATCTCTGAGGTCCCAAGTTCAATTACCAGCACCGCTAAAATGGGAGAAGAGCCTGGCAATCCACTCCCAAGGCAATCCCGAAACAGTCAGCCATAGAAAACCCTATGAGGGTCGCTATGAGCCGGATACCAACTCGACAGCACACAACAACAACAACAACAACAACAACAATGATTTAAGAAAACATGCTAAAGGCAATCATAGTGGATGGTTAGATTCAAAGACCAAAGGGCAATATATCAACACTATAAAAAGTTCTACGTTGTATCACCATGGAAAACACAAACCAACACCATTTTAATTTGTACATGTTTTCAATGTACAATGAGTAAAAGTTGCACCTTATATATTTTACATATCATCAGTGCTGGCAGAATGCCTGTAACATAAGCAACTCAAGATTGCTGATAGTGAACTTAGTGGAAAAGTTCATACAGAGTAAGACTGTCCAGAGGGCAGTGGTTTCTTTCCTTAGAATCTACTATGAGGACTATTTGCTAATATTTTCTCTAGGGATATTAATCATATTAGTTTTCCATGATTAAAGGGTTATGAAAGCAAGCAGAAAATACTACACCCCTACTCTGCAATTTGGAGATGTGAAATGCTCATTAGTGTGTCATAGATTTGTGAGACACATTTCATTTCTGAAAGCCTGTTTAAATATTTATTGATGCTTCTTGAATGTTTTAACCATACCCCCTTGTGAGGCACATGTGAGAGGATATCCCAGGGTCCTTTAGGAAATGCTCTTTTAGCTGTAATCATGATTTGAACAGTGTGTTAAGTTATTGCATCAACTTGCACCTGTGTCTTTGAGGACAAAATAAATCTTATATTTTAAACCTTCACATCTTTGAAATATCTTCACTATTGTATTTTTAAAGAAGAAACAAGCAATACATAAGAAAGTTTTCTTTGCTTCCTAATGTGAGAGAGTTATCTTTAAAAGTTTCATAGGCTTGTCTCCTCCCCATTTTTGGTAGCTTAGTGGAGAGCTAGCTTTGCAGGTCTCACCTCAAAATAACAAGTGTCTAATATCAAGCAATGGGCTCCAAAAACTTCTCCTTTCCAACAAGTTCACTTTTCCGATCAGGGAGTTCTCTCAGCTACAGAGGCACACAGATATGTAGTTGAACCCACACCCTAAATAAGCAGAGCATGCCTGACATGGGAACACTGTGTAGTAACACTGCCAGATTCAGCAAATAAAAAACACAAGACATCCAGTTAATTTGAATTGCACATTAACAACAAAGAATTTTTAATGAATATATGGTCCATATATGTGGGACACACTTAATACTAAAAATGATTCATGGTTTATTTGAAATTCAAATTTCATTAGGCATCCAATATTTTACCTGGCAACCTTATTCTCTACTAGAAAGTAAGCTACAGGGCACGCAGCTCCCTTTTGCCTTGCCGAAGTCATGAGGGATTGTATATGTTCTTCTATTTCTCTACCTTTGAGATTTATCTCAATAAATTCTATCTTATACATGAGCAATATGACATTAATAATGTAGATCCATCCTGTAGATCCTTATGTTGTCCTTTGCACAACATAAGGAAAATAATTTATTTTCCCCATATTATGGGTGGTTATTGTTGTTGGATGCTGTCGAGTCTGTATCCGACTCATAGCGACCCTCATAGGGTTTTCAATGGCTGACTGTTTTGGGATTGCCTTGGGAGTGGATTGCCAGGTCCTTCTCCCATTTTTGCGGTGCTGGGAATTGAACTTGGGACCTCAGAGACTGCAGCGCAGTGCTCTACCAACTGAGCTAAATCCCAGCCCTATATTATGGGTAGTGCAATCAAAAATGGCAATTTATTGAGGAAGAAATATTCCTGACCAAGGATACAGATGTGGACCTCAGATCTTACACGTACTCTGCCAGTTACTGGTCCTTGAGCAAGAAATGTATCTCCCTGGGCTTTGGTTGTCCTGCCTCCAATAATCCCTACAGTGCCAACATTTTATGATGGCATGATCTGGAGTAAGCTAAAATTTGCCACCTTCTTGATGACTAATCTGAAGTCATATTTGCATATTTTGGAGGCAAAGAAAAACAGCCACCTTAAAGAAAACCAAAAGAATAGATAAAAGATGGTTCTTACATTTATTTGTTTGTTTATTCTTGAGACAGGTTCTCACCATGTTGTCCAGGCTGGTGTCAAACTCATGGGGTCAAGGGACCCTCAGCCTCCTATGTAACTGGAATTTACAGCCCCACACAACCACACCAGGCTTGATGGTCCTTATATTCAATAAAAATTAACTTAAAAATGTTGTTACTCAGAGGCTAAAAATGAGGCTTAAATAATTTCAAAGAATAGCTGTTATTTATTAGTCATAAATAACTTAAATATCTGTCATTCCCCGCACAGTCACCAAATCATTATTCCTAACCACTAAAAAGGTAATTAATTGCCAAGTACCATGTCATGCACCTTTAATCATGGCTATGCAGAAGGCAGGAGGATCACTAGTTAGAGGCTAGAAACAGCCTGTGCAACTTAGCAAAAATAAAAAATAAAACAGAGTTTGGAGTGAGGCTCAGAGGTAGAGCACTGCCTAGCATGAGCAAGGCCCTGGGTTTAACCCTTCAGTGCTGCAAAAGAAGAGGAAAAAAAGCAGCTGACTAACTTCTTATACCTCCTTTGTGATGCCTCCAAGAAATAATGAAGTACTCACAGTTCTTATGAAAGTTATCTGTGCACAAAGGACAAATACATCTTCTCTTGACAGAGTCTCAAATATCTGGTTAGAAATAGCATTTTTCGTACAAAGAAACTTAAAGTCAAATTTGGAGAATAACTATAAAAATATTATTTACCTGAAGTTCAAATTTAGCTGGGCATTAGATATTTTTATTAAATCTAGCAATCCTATGTGGGCTACCTACTATACTTATTAATTTATATCTTTTTCCTAAAACATTTGTTTTGATTTTTATATTTCTCCTAGAATCAAGAGTTTTTTTGTCCAGTTATAATTTAACTTACCATTAATATTTATTTTCTTTTAACAAAATCAACTTCCCACTATTAAATTTATAGTGTATAGTACATACATTCTGAAGATATAAACATTTTACCTACCTGTGAGTAATTTATGAGAAGACCACATAACAAAATATTTCTTTTCTTCATTTCCCTTGCAAATTCCCTAATCCACATTAGGCTTTCTATTTTCTGACTGAGAGGTACTAATTCAAAATCAGCAAAATGCACCTGCAAAATACAAACAACAGAATAACATTCCCATTTAACTCTCCTCTTGAAATATATTAAAGCTCAAATCACAATTATAATAATTATTTTTATTAATTAATGTTAATTTCTGATTGTGTTTCAACTCCATAAATATTTAAAAGGTAAGCGAATCCACCTTTATAGAGTAAATACTTACTGAGAATACAATGTAACATCCTATCTCAGCTTATATCAGTAAAATGTATAAATATGATATCATTAATTCATTGAACTTCATTCATAATTTGTAGATATTTCTTAGCATGTATACCAAGAAATTAACAAGACAGCTGGGCACAGTGTTGCACACCTGTAATCCCAGTGACTTGGGAGGTGGAGATGGGAGGACTTTGAGTTCAAGGTGAGAGGCAATCTGCATAATTTAGCAAGGCCCTGACTCAAAAAATTAAAAAATGGGTTAGTGGTCACGGGTAGCAGGTCACAGGTAGAGGACTTGCAAAGTATGTGCAAGGCCCTGGATTCAACACCTAAATGCAAAGGAGGAAGGAAGGACGGAAGGAAGAAAGGAAGGAAGGGAGAAGGGAGGGAGGGAGGAAGAAAAGAAGTTAAGAATATAAATGAAATTCAAAGGGGGTAATTAAGAAAATAAAGTTTTTAGAGAAATTAATAATTGGCATGCCTAACCTATTATTAAAGTAAACCCAGGGAGCTTTTATAGAGATATTTTTAGCATTATTAAATAATATTCTTGAAAATATTTAAATAACTTTATTTTTCAGTACTGAGGGGCTGAACCTAGGGCCTCACACGTATTTTGCAAGAGCTCAATCACTGAGCTGCACCTCCAGCCCCCTTCTTATCTTGAGATAATGAAGTTTTTCAGGCTGCCTTTGGATTCAAACTTGCAATCCTCCTGCCTCTGGAAATAACTATTTTTAAAACATTATTTTTCATTTAAAATTTAAGAATCTCAGGTTTATCTTCCTCCGTTTCTCCAAATTGTTGAAGTTTTAAGATTGTGTCTTATGAAATCTAACACAATACCTTTAAGATAAATTAAAATGTAAAGGCATGTGGGGAATGAACATTAATAAATGTGTGTATTCTTTTGCAATGCCATTTAAAAGTCTTTGTTGTCGTTAGGTGCCATAGAGTCAGGTACAACTCATAAAGACCCTCATAGAGTTTTCAGTGGCTGATTATTTCGGGATTGCTTCAGGGGTGGATTGCCACATCTTTCTCCTGTTTTTGCAGTGCTGGGGATCAAACTCTTGTCCTCAGAGAGTGCAGAGCAGTACTTTACCAACTGAGCCAAACGCCAGCTCATTAAAAATCTTTATGAATTATAAATTATCTAGTTATATGTACTTAGTAACTGAAGCATTTCAAAGTGCATACCATCCTCACACTCTTGTATTAATACTTTTTCTTCCATCATTCTCATCTACATGGAAATACACATTGTGGGAAACACACAACATACTATTAGGTTCCTTCTGTAATATATGGAAATGAGACTCACCCCCAATACTGCATTTACTTTTCCAGGGAAAAGTACTTATATAAAATTCTTTTTTTTTTCTTTTGGTGCTAGTGATTGAGCTCAGGACCTGACACATACCAGGCATGCATTCAATCATTGAGTTATAAACCAGCCCCTATAACATGCATTATTAAAGAGAATGATACAAAGATGTGTAATATCTATTAGTTTGATAGATATTTAATAATCATTTCTTGGCACATTTTATTAAACATAGTTAACTGAAGACATACATATATAGCTACTTCCTCCTGAAATCTACAATGGCATAAGTACAATTATTGTCATTAAAAAATTTAAAAAATAAAAACTTTAAAATGTCAATCCACAAAGAAACTAAAAGAATAAAGCTTTTTTTAAAATTAAAAGCAAAAACAAGATTTTTTTTAAAAAATAGGCTAACCAGCTAACCCCCACATGTCTGTCAGCTTGCCATACTGTGGGGGCTTGCATGTTGCTGTGATGCTAAAAACTATGGTACCAATATTTCAGGTACCAGCAGGGCTATCCATGATGAACAAGGTTTCAGTTGAGCTTCCAGACTGTCTTAGGAAGAAGGATCTGGAAGCCCACTCCTGAAACAATTAGCCACCAAAAACCCTATGAATATCAGAAAAGCACTGTCAACTACAGTGCCAGAAAATGAGCCCCACAGGCTGGAAGACATTCAAGAAACTACTGGGGAAGAGCTGCCTCATCAAAGTAGAATAGACCTTAATGACAGAAATGGAATAAAGCCCCCGGAACCTCCTTTTGCTGATGTGGTGTGACTCAAAATGAGAAGAAACATAGTGGCTGCAACATTGGGCTCAAACATAAAATGATCGTGTGTGGGGCACAGTATTGGGGAGTGTTTTGTTCTGTTGTATGTAGGGTCACTATGAGTTGGAGCCCACTGGATGGCATTCAACAACCACCACCAGATGAAGACTAGACTGAAACATGACCCTGTGACCTTGAGCACACCTTCTCCTAGCTGCATTTCCCTGTCATAAAGGTAGAATTCAGCTACTTTAATAGGAAAGGTTGACTATGGAAAAATAACTCCCGTCTAGTGAACCACAACTAAGTTGGATATGGTTTAGCTTTGAAAACAGGTGTTTGGGACCTGGAACCTAAATACGCATCAGCTATTGCAAAAGATTCTAGCTCTTTTTTAGAGCTGAAGTCTTCTAAAAGGATGGCTCACACACCATCTTCTTTGAACTCCTTCCCCCATTTACGAGTTGCCAAGGAGGAGCTGGGAGTGGGATACAACCCCTCACTGATGTGAGGTGGTAAGGTGAAGTGACATACCCACCTTTGCCTCAGGTTTTCTCCTGTCCTGTCCTGCTACATAGTTGAGCAAACTAATGCTACAAATGTTTCTTCCTGTGAGTTTGAAATACTTAGCTGAAGCAAAATTACTGATAGTAAGCTTCCAAACAAAATAAGCTATTTCACCAATCTCAAGAAAATTTCAAAAGCTGCAGTCATGGTAAGACCCTGAAGTCAGAGGATGGACTAAGGGTTTAAAATCCTCCCCTGAGCTGATGCTGCCAGAAGACTACATATCCTGATACAGAACTAGCTTGATTGAAAAACACCATTGCCCTATGGTGTTAGAAACCTCCAGGTACTATCAAACTTTTAAAACTATATAATTAACCTCTATTACTCAGATATTATGAGCTCCCAGTGGTCACCATAGTTCATGTGATTGGGGTGTATTGGAATTTTGCAATGTAAAACCTGGGAAATGTTACTGCTGGCCTACTTAGATATGTGGAGATATATATATATATATATATATATATATATTTTTTTTTAGTACTTGAAGTTTGAACCCAAGGTTTTGTGCATGCTAGGCAAGTGTCCTACAGCTAAGCTGCACTCCTAGCCCATTAAAAAAAAAAAAAGGTTTTAAGTCAAGTTCTTGCTAAGTTACACAGTCTGCCTGTGGCCTTGAGTTTGTGATCTTCCTGCCTCCACCTCCCAAAGTCACTTATTCAATCTGTTTCCCAACAAATTTTGAGTTTTTAAAAATCTTACATTAAAGAAAGAGGAAAAGAAGTTAAAAAAAAAAAGCTCAATGGGCAAAAAACAAAGTCTGCTTTAATTTTTAATTCATAACTATAGCTCCCATAAATATTTTAAGTACATAAAAGAGAAAGAATGGAAATGTTGATAACATTAACTGGAGGAGGAATGATGGGCAACGTGGCCCTGGGAATGGAGTTCTGTAGAGTAGAGCTGCCCTGAAAGTTGGCACAGCATGAAGCGCACCCGCCAAAGCGGAGTCACCTCGCAGGGAGGTCAGCTCTGGAAGCAGATACAAAGTTTTAGTTTCCTATAAGAGTAAACTACAACCCTAGCACCCTGGCATCCAATCCCATCTGATCTTGGAAACTAAGGAGTGTTGGGCCTGGTTGGTCCTTGGATAGGAGACTGCCTAGGAATACCGAGCTGGAGGCTTGCGAGAAAGACCTGGCAGCCCACTCCCAAAACCATCAGCCATTGAAAACCCTATGAATAGCAGAGAAGCAATGACAATAATGCCAGACATGGCACAGTTCAGGGAGTATTTCCTTCTGCTGTACATAGGGTCTCTATGAGTTGGACTCAACTCAACAGCACCTAATAACAACACAACAATAAAGATAAAAGCTTCTTCCAGTATAGCAGTCAAATTGAGAGTATTTTCCATTTCAAGTCTATAATTCTGTCCCTGTTTTTCTGACTGTTCTTACACAGAAAATTTACATATCAGCTGATTCCACATTCTACTACACGAACCTAACTCCCATATTAACCAACCACACTGGAAATAATTTTTCTTACAGAAATTTTGTTAGAGCGAAAGCTATATTGAAACTATTATACCATAATCAATAGTTTCTATAGCTCCTATAAATTTCTGAGATATCTTGACAGAGACTGGAAGATTGCTGCTCCAATGCTCCAACTACAGATTTGTAACATACAGTATACTCATAATCCCTTGGATCCAAGGGGGAAAAAAAGCTGCTGGCTCTTAAAAAGGAAATCAATCAGTAAATGCTGCTCACAACTGATTCTATAAATTAAATGGTACATAAAAGTGAGTTCTAGGAGACCAATTTATGTATATTGTTTTTGGTGACATCAAGTTGAGTCTGAATCAAAAGGACCCTCATAGGGTTTTCAACGGCTGATTGTCTCAGGATTGCATTGGGAATGGATTGCTATGTGCTTCTCCCATTTTTGCAGTACTGAGAATCATACTTGGGACCTCAGAGACTGCAGAGGGTCGCTCTACCAACTGAGCTAAATCCCAGCTTCAACTTATGCATATAACTGTTTTATTCTTGCTATCACATCAAACCAAGTATTTAAGTTACAGGAAAACTTTAAAACATTAAATAACATGACAAAGGAAAAATTTTACAGGTCCCACCTGTGAATATTTACTATATGCTAATCATTGTGCTGCCTATAGCCATACCACTGTGATGTCCAATCCCATCAACTCTCTGAAGCTAAGCAGTGTCAGACCTCATCAGTACTTGGATGGGAGACCTCTGGGAATACCAGGTGCTGTAGGCTTGGGAGAAGGACCCAGCAACCCACTCCCAAAAAACAATCAGCCATTGAGAACCCTATGAATAGCAAAGAAGCACTGACAATAGTGTTTTGTCTGTTGTACAAACAGGGTTGCTTGAATCAGAGGCCTACTTGATGGCACCTAACATCAATGATAACAGGTATTGTGCTGGTGGATACAATTAACATTTTTAATTTTTGTTTCTTTTTTTGCCATACTGGGGGACTGAACCCAAGACCTCACACCCATTTTACAAGTACTCTACCGCTGGGCTGCACTCCAGTGTCCTTTTTAGTTTTTTTCTTGAGACAGAGTCTAGCTAAATTAAGCAGGCTGCCTCTGGCCTTAAACCTGCAATCCTCCTGCCTCTCCCTCCCACGTCACTGAGATTACAGGCATACACCACCATGCCCAGGGATACAATTAACTTTTAAAACAACACAAGTATGGATCTTGACTTTAGGAAATATATAATCAGGTTAACAAATTTCCAGTGTGAGGTAGTAGGCTGCATCTCAAAACTCTCTTTTACCATATGGAAAGCCCTAATGACATGAAAAACAGAAGCCAATAGCAAACAAATGCTCTTCCTAAGAACATCATCTTAAGTACATACTTTACATAGTGCTACTAATTTTGAATTCTAAAACACACCAACCACTTATTATGAGTTCCAAGGAAAAAATTCAGTTGATACAAAAACACAATTGATTTTAATTTTAAAAAGCCAGGCAGGTTTATGTAATCATAGCAAAGAGTTGCAAAATGATCATGGTAACTAAGAAGAAATATAAATGTTTTTGCCATAATGAAACAAACACACCAGACATGTTTGGGTGGACTAAAATGCAGCAAAACATTTTATCTAGGCTGAGTTCTCCAGATGGGCATGAATGTGTGTGTGTGTGTGTGTGTGTGTGTACACATACATTTTTTAATCCTTTTTTCAGTGTTAATTAATTCACATGGAAATTCCAGTAAAATCATTTCCATTCAGCATATTTCTAACAGTTCTTTCTCAAAAGATAAGGATTAACTCCTTCTACTTTCCAAAAGCCTGCAGCCCTAGCCCTGTAGCATCCGATCTCATCAGATCTCAGAAGCTAAGCATGGTCAGGCCTGGTTAGTACTTAGATAGGAGACCATCTGGGTATACCAGGTTCTGTAGGCTTGGGAGACAGACCCGGCAACCCACTCCCCCAAAAAATTAATCTGTCATTGAAAACCCTATGAAGAGCAGAGAAGCACTGACAGTAGTGTTTCATCTGTTGTAAGTAGGGTCACTATGAGTCGGATACTGACTCGAGGGCACCTAACAACAACAACAACTTCCAAAAATGATTCTCTAATGTCATTTGAATAAAAGGCAGCCAGTTTACTTCAGTACACTGGTACACTGCTTAAGCATGTAATATATGGACACCTTCATGGTCTTGGGCTGAGGCAAAATTTCTGGCTCTAGAATTTGAGAAAGACTTTTCTGTAAGTCTTATGCCTTCTCCATTCAGTCCTACACATACTTCACATTTGTCTAATAACCATTTAATAGATTCCTGGTCTCATACGAATTCCCCTTAATTTTCCATATCTTAAAATGTGATTTTCACTTGTCTCTCAGGACACGTACATTCATTAAAGTACTATAACACAATATCAAGTATAATACCCTTTAAAACCCACATTTAACACGCCCATTTTATTCCAGAGTCCTTGTTCAAAGGAAGACCAGAGAAGGAAGTGAGGGATTGCAGTATGAGACAAAATACACTGTTTATTTGAGTAAAAGGGAATTCAACTTATGAAGCTTATGTACCCAAACAATGCGTTGCTTAATACCTACCAACGCTGAAAAAAGTTCAAAATGAAAGTTCTGGTAATTATCAAATAAATGAGTTAGGAAGAATCCATAGATGGTCCACAGAGTTTCCTTTGAATCCAAACAATAGATACTGTAAAATTATCCACATATGTCTACAGAAAAGTAAATTGGGTGAATTAGGTCCAGCATCTTCCAAACAGTCCTTTTCAAAAAAAGTAGCAGGGAAATCTAATAACTGGTGAAACTGGCCAATTACTAAGTAGATCAAAGTAACAGTTTATCTGAAGGATTACAAAAAACATTTAGAAAAACTTTCATCTTACTCCAACTATTTATGAATTATATGGATTCTATTAATGAAAATTACTTTAATTTAATGAACGGTACTTTTAAAAAGTAAAAAGAACAAGCATCTAATATTGAGCCACTTCACTCAAAACAAGTTTAAATCAATGTCATCATGAAAGTCAACTCATAATTCTGATGAATAGAAACTAATTAAGTTACAAGTTATCATAGAAACTCAGAGCAAATGCTCAACAACTCATTTCTAAATCTTCACAAAATAAAACACCAGCAATACTAGTAGGTTGAGAAATAATGGCTTTTAACAAAAGGTAGTAAATGAGAAAAATAATATTTTGCAATAAAATATTAACCATACAAAAGATTTTAAAGTTTTTTTGATCCAAAGACTTAAAATTAAATGTTTTATAATATCAGTACAAATGTTACAGCTGAGTACTCAATTTGTTTCAGATCCTTATTTGAAAAATCAAAGTAACAAAACCAGAACTTTACAATATAAAGAGTCAAGAGAAAAAAATGTGTTAAGAGCATTTTTCTTAAATCAAAAAATGAATTTTTCTTCCAATTATTTCATAAGGTCATCTCTCTAACAAAAACACAAATTTGCCACTGCTGTACTGTAGGACAATTATCTTAAGCATTACATACTTATACAATTTTCTTAACATCTATTCCACCTATAACAAACTTTAGAAAAAGTGCAAAGTGCCAGGTATAGTGGTGCATGCCTACAATCCCAGTGACTCAGGAGGCAGAGGCAGAATGATTGTGAGTTCAAGGCTAGAGGCAGCCTGCCTAATTTAGCAAGACCCTGACTGTAAATAAATAAATAAATAAATAAATAAATAAATAAATAAATAAAGGGTTGTGGGTGCAGCCCAATGGTAGAGCACTTGCAAAGTATATGGGAGGCCATGGGTTCAATTCCCATGTATTGAAAAACAAAAAAAAGTTTAAAGTAATGTTGATGATGAATATGAAGCATTAATATATTTAGTTAACATTATTTAACACACATTAATTTTATCTTTTTTTCTTCAAGAGAATATAAATTGATAAAGATACAAAAAAAGTATGTGATTCTTTAAAACTTTCTTGAGTTTACTATACTATACTTACACAGATACTTGCTTCACTGCCAATAGGGTTATATTCTGAGAAATGCACGATTAATTGGAACTATTAAATCACAGATGCATTTAATATACTTAACCTAACAAGTAGTACAGCTTGGCAACACAGTACAGTGTAGAGTGTCTGTTGTTTAGCCTTATGAAGCAAGGCAGACTGGGAGATGCAACTTGCTACCTCTGCCCGGCATTACCAGAGAGTATACCACATCATATACCACTATGTTAGGAAAAGATCAAAACTCAAAGATCGATCAAAATCCAATCAAAAGATCAAAGAGTGGTTTCTACTGAGTGTACATCACATTCCTACAATCATAAATTGGAAAACACTTTATGTTAAGCCATTTATGTCAAGGCCAACTTGTCAAAATTTCACTTTACATGATAAAACTTAATATTAAAATTATCTGCAGTTCACCTAGATAAGCACTACATAATTTTTTTGAAAATGAATATTTTTGGAGTTCAAATAGAGAGGACTTGGGCATTTAGGCCAATCACTATAAAATCAATTTATACTACCTTTAATATATAAGAATTTATCCTGACATATGTATCTACCTTTGCACATAATTTTAAAGTACATTTAATGTGTTTCAAAAGGGAAAATAATTTTAAAAGAACTTTTCAGAAGATAAGGTATCTGAAGTATAGAGAGAAAACACAAAGTACTGAAAAGTATGAACAAGATGCTAGAAACACAGGTATATACTGTACATAAGCCATACTATAATAGCCTCTAAAAATATCCTCTGCCATCTCTTAGGTACAGTCAAAATCAGTTAGTAATCTCAGTAATTAACAATTATTTCATCTCAGGACTAATCACAAGTTTGATCTTTATAAATCTGTTAAGACTTGATCCATGAACAAACATGATCCCTACTGGAGAATATCCATGTGCAGTTGAGAAGAATGTATATTTTCCAGCTGTTGGATGGAATGTTCTATATATGTTATGTTCATTTGATCTAGGGAGTAGGTCAAGTCTGATGTTTCCTGGTTTTATCTTAATGATCTGTCCATTACTGAAAGCTAGGTGTAGATGTCCCCTATTATTGTTTTACAGTCCCTCTTTCCTTGAAAATAGTAATAGATATTTGCTTTCTATATTCAGGTGCTTGCACAACAACAAAATGGTGGCTGTACATATATTTATAAAAGTTACAAAACCTTCCTCAATTGACCCCTTTATTCTTATGTAATGACATTTCTTGGCTCCTCTTACAGTTTACTTAAAGTCTGTTCTACCTGACAAAAGTATAGCTACTCCTGCTGTCTTCCAGTTTCCATCTGCATAGACTGTCTTCTTCCATTCCTTTATTTTGTGGAGTTGAATATATATTTCAACATATGGAACATGCATATGTATTTAAACATACAATGACAAAGGAAGTATAGGGCACATAAACCCTTTCAGAGAAAAATGGATGAAAACAAAATTACACCAACCAAAAAAGTAAACAAAAGGCAAGATAAAAGAGGCAAAGACTAGGGAATAATTCCACTATTTTGATGAAAAGAAATTCTGAATTGTCATCTTATTAGTTTAGAATGCATTCAGCTCCAAATAGCAGAAAGCCCTCATTCAACTCATCAGAACAAAAAGAAAAATTACCTCAAAAACTCAGAACACCCTGCTGAGTTGGACTCCACAGTTTAGTTTTTTCACCAAAGACACAAGTTCTTTTCAACTTCCTATGCTGCCAACTTCTCAAAAGCTCCCCTCAGCATCACAAGATGATCAACGTATTTCAGTTGTTACATTTAGACATGAGCACATTCAGCAGAGCAGGCTGGGATTTAGCTCAGTTGGTAGAGCGCTGCGCTGCAGTCTCTGAGGTCCCGAGTTTGATTCCCAGCACTGCAAAAGTGGGAAAAGGACCTGGCAATCCACTCCCGAGGCAATCCCGAAACAGTCAGCCATTGAAAACCCTGTAAGGGTCACTATGAGTCGGATACCAACTCGATGGCACCTAACAACAACAACATTCAGCAGAGTAAGAGAGATGTAGATTTACAACATGGTAAGTTGGTACAAAATAGAAGTCAGTAAGCCCTAAGAAGAATTTTCTCATAAATAAAATTGATACTGTTACATAAATCTTTTGATTAATGATGAAGAGGTAAAAGCCTCATATGAAAAGACATCCTTTGTATAGAGAGACAGGTAAATTAAAATTTAAGGAAAAAAATAACCTATCTAAGAAAGTCATAATACAAATGTGAGGCAAGGAAAAAATACTTGAATCTGAGCACCTGATGAAACTGTATGACCCAATACTCCTAAAAAAGAATCCCACACTCCAATTCTCAGGTAATTTAGAAAGACCGACAGATATCTGAATTAATCAATAGCCATTTTGCATTTATAATAGAAATAATCTCTAACTGATTATGAAGTACATGTTGCTCTGAACATCATTTATCTCTGAGATAATTTCTTTACAGACCATTATTTCTCATGTTTAAGAAAATCATCCTAGACACTCTCTTTGCCAGTACACTAAAATGAAAAAAGAAAAGGTCAAAATCATGAAAATTAGAGATGAAAAAGGGATCATAACCACTGATTCCAATGAAATTCAGAAAATCATCAGGGAATATTTTGAGAAATTGTATTCCCCAAAATAGGAAAATACAGAAGGAATGGATAGATTTATTAAAACTTATGATTTACCAAAATTATCCCCGTAGGACAGACGCGACCTAAACCAACCCATTACAGACACTGAAATAGAAGAGGTAATAAAAACAAACTTCCAACAAAGAAGAGCTCTGATCCTGATGGGCTCATAACAGAAGTCTACCAAACTTTCAAAGAAAAATTAATGCCAGTTTTCCTCAAATTATTTTAAAAAATAGAAAAGGAGAGGGCACTCCCAAACTCATTCTATGAAGCTACAATCACCTTGATACCTATACCAGGCAAGGACACATCTAAGATAGAGAATTATAGACCAATTTCCCTAATGAGTATAGATGCAAAAATTATCAACAAAATCCTGGCAAACTGAATTCAGCAACATATTAAGAAGATTGTTCACCATGACCAAGTGGAATTTATTCTACAGATCCATGACTAGTTCAACATACATAAATTGATTAATGTAATTCAACATATCAACAGGCTTACAAACAAAAATCACATGATCATCTCAATTGATGCTGAGAGGGCCTTTGACAAAGTACAACATCTTTTCATGACAAAAACCCTGGAGGAGATAAGCATAATAGGAAAGTACCTTAATACATCATGAAGGCCATTTATGAAAGACCTACAGTCAACATATTAAATGGAGAAAAATTGACACCATTCCCTCTAAGATCAGGAACAAGAAAAGAATATCCACTCTTTCCTATCTTATTTAACATTGTGCTAGAAGTCCTAGGCAGGGCAATTAGACTAGAGAAAGAAATCATAAGGGATACAGATAGGCAAATGAGAGGTCAAATTATCTTTATTCACAGATGACATGATGCTTTACATAAAGGAACACAAAATCTCCTCTAGGAGACTTTCAGACCTAATTAACTCCTTTAGCAAAGTATCAGGATACAAAATTAACACCCCAAAATCAGCAAATCTCCATAAAGAAAACTTCAAAAGACTAAAGAAAGAAACCACAGAGGATATGAAAAGGTGGAAGGCCTTCCCCTCCATATGGATTGGGAGAATCAATATTGTAAAAATAGCTATGTTATCAAAAGCAATCTATAGATTTAATGCAAACCCCATTAAAATTCCACTGACAGACTTTACAGAAATAGAAAAACTGACCCAAAAATTCATAAGAAGACACAAAAGACCATGTATAGACAAAACATTCTTAAGCTGCAAAACCAGTGCCGGCAGGGCTATAGTAGAAAAACCAGCTTCTTATTGGCACAAAAATAGGCCTAAAGACCAGTGGAACAGAATAGAGGACTCAGAGATACACCAATGCATCTATAGCCACCTGATCTTTGACAAAGGAACAAAGCAAGCAAATTGGAGAAAGGATATCCTTTTCAACACGTGGTTCTGGGAAACTTGTACATCTGCTTGCGGAAAAATGAAAACAGACCCACACCTCTCAGTATGCACAAGAGTTACCTGGAAATGGATAAAAATACCTCAATATAAAACCAGAAACCTTAAAATCATTAGAAGAAAAGACAGGGAACATGCTCCAACATATCGGCATAGGAATGGATGTCATTACTAGGACTCTAATTGCTCAGGAAATTGCAACAAGAATAAATGGGATTACATGAAATTAAAAAGCTTCTGTACAGCAAAGGAAACAATCAACAGAGTTAAGGAAGTCCTCACTGAATGGGAGAAAACCTTCTCATCCTACATATCTGACAGAGGATTAATTTCCAGAATTTACAAAGAACTCAAGAAAGCAACTCCCAAGACAATGAATAATCCAATACACCAGAGGGCAAAGGAACTGCATAGACAGTTCTCAAATGAAGAAGTTCATAAGTCCATGAAACACATGAAAAAATGCTCAGTATCCCTAGCCATTAGAGAAATGCAAATCAAAACAACTTTGAGATTTCACCTTACTACAGTAAAAATGTCCAAGATCAATAATACAAATAACAACAAATTCTGGCAAGGTTGTGGAGAAAAAGGAACCCTCTTACACTGTTGGTGGGGCTATAAATTGGTTCAATCACTTTGGAAATTAATATGGACATACCTCAGAAAACTAAAAATACAACTGCCATATGACCCAGTTATACCACTGCTGGGAATATACCCAAAGGGAGATGAGTCATCATACCACACAGATACCTGGACCCCCATACTCAATGCAGTACTTTACATAGTAGTGAGGGTATGGAATCAATCAACGTGCCCATCAACAGAAGATTAGATTAAAAATTATGGTACATATATAAAATGGAATACTACTCAGCAATAAAAAGTGAAATAATGTCATTTGCAGCAAAATGGATGGAATTGGAGTACATTATCTTAAGTGAACAAACACAGGCCCCAAAAGAGAAATATCATATGTTTTTGCTTATATGTGGGAGCTAAATCAAACTTAAAAGAAGGAAAAAATCCTATACATAAATTGAAACATAATGAAAAGCTCAATTAAACTTGGCCTCTTTTTGTTAGGTGCTGTCAAGTCAGTATCCAACTCTTAGATACACTATATACGACAGGTGAAACAGTATTGTTACTGCTTCACTGCTATTCATAGGGCTTTCAATGGCGGACAGATTTTTGGGAATGGGTTGCTGGGTCCTTCTCCCAAAATTTAGCATAGAAGGGACAATTTAAGGAGTAGAAAGAAGGAAGAAGGGATCTATCAGAAGGGGGCAAAGATTGGAGAAAATGGGAGGGGGAGGAGGGTCAATGAGAATGGATGAAAGGAGAGAGGTCAATCTCAATGTTAACAGCACAACTTTGTATATTGGGGAAAAAAGGGGAGGATAGAAAAAAATAAAACCTAAGATTAAAAAAAATGAAAAATATTAAAGTAAAAAAATAAAAATAGCTGAAATTACCCCCCCCACATCTGTCAGTTTGCCACACCGTGGGGGCTTGTGTGTTGTGATGAGGCTGAAAGCTATGCCACTGGTATCTCAGATACCAGCTGGGTTACCCATGGTGGACAGGTTTCAGCTGAGTTTCCAGACTAAGAAAGACTAGGGAGGAGGCACTGGCAAATCACTCCCCAAACAACTAGGCATTGAAATGTACAGGTTAGAAACAAAGAAGAAGGCTCAGTAGTTGGAAAATATGGTCTTGGTGACAGAAACAAAGCAGGAGATCACATGATAGAATTTTGTCAGACCAATGACCATTTCATTGCAAATACATTTTTCAACAACATGAATGGCAACTATACATATGGACTTCACCAGATGGAACATACAAATTGACTACACACATGGAAAGAGATGATGGAAAATCTCTATATCAAATGGCAGAACAAGACCATGTGCTGACTGTGGATCAGACCATCAACTTCTCATATGCAAGTCCAAACTGAAGCTGAAGAAAATTAGAACAAATATATGAGAGACAAGGTATGACTCTGAGTATATCCCACCTGAGTTCAGAGACCATGTCAAGAATAGGTTTAATGCATTAAACACAAATGATAAGAGGCCAGATGAGTTGTGGCATGACATAAAAGATATCATTCAAGAAGGAAGCAAAAAGTTATTAAAAAGACAAGGAAAAAAGAAAAGACTAACTTACATGTCAAAAGAGGCCCTAGAACTTGCCCTTGAACATCGAGTGGCTAAAGTAAAAGGAAGACATGATGAAGTTAATGATCTAAACAAAAGATTCAAAAGGCAGCTCAAGAAGACAAAAACAAGTATTATAATGACATGTGCAAAGAGCTGGAGGTAGAAAACCAAAAGGGAAGAACACGCTCTGTGTTTCTCAAGCTTAAGGAGTGAAGAAAAAATTCAAGCCTCCGGTGGCAGTAGTGAAGGATTCTACAGGGCAAGTATTAAACAATGCAGGAAACATCAAAAGAAGATAGAAGAAATACACAGGTCATTATACAAAAGAGAATCCATAGATGACCAACCATTCCAAAAGGTTGCATATGAAAAGGAACCAATGGTATTGAAGGACGAAGTGGAAGCCGCCTTGAAAGAACTGGCAAAACACAGGGCTCCAGGAATTGATGAGATACCAATAGAGATGTTTCAACAAACTGATGTAGCACTGGAGGTGTTAAAATGTTTATGCCAACAGATTTGGAAAACAACTACTTGGCCAACTGACTGGAAGAGATCCATATTTGTGCCTATTCTGAAAAAAGGGGATCCAACTGAATG